>PVJN01004862.1:55342-86597 GCA_004026805.1 Lasiurus borealis
AATGCCGCTAACTGCCCTCCCCTGCCAGTCCAACTGCCGCTAATTGCCCTCCACTGCTGGCCTGGTCACCCCCAACTTCCCTCCTCTGAAGGCCTTGTCCCTCCCAACTTCCCTCCCCTGCAGGCCTGGGTTCTCCCCAACTGCTCTTTGCTACAGGCCTGGTTCCCCCCAACTGCCCTCTCCTGCAGGCCTGGTCACCCCTAACTGTCCTCCCTGCTGTTCACCTCCCCTGCAGGCCTTGACCCTCCCAACTACCCTCCCCTGCAGGGCAGTTAGGAACAGTCGGGCCATTAGGGGAGCAGTTAAGCATCAATCAGGCTGTCAGGGAAGTGGTTAGGGGGTGATCAGACTGTTAGGGGCATTCAGGTAGGTGAGCAGGCTAGTGGTTGGGAGCCAGTAATCCTGGATGGTGAGAGGGATGTTCCATTACCTGTTTAGGTTCAATCCCCCCAATTGCCCTCTGCTGCAGGCCTGGTCACCTCCAAGTGTCCTCCCTTGCTGGCCTGGTCACCCTCAACTGCCCTCCCTGCAGGCCTGGGTCCCTCAACTCCACTGTCCTCCCCTGCAGGCTTGGTCCCCTGTAACTGCCCTTCCTTGCAGGCCTGGTCCCTCCCAACTGCCCTGTCCTACAGGTCTGATGGCCCACAACTGCCTCCCCCTGCTGGCCATCTTGTGGTGGCCATCTTGTGTACACATGGGATGGCCATCTTTGACCACATGCGGGTGGCCATGTTGTGTGTTGGAGTGATGGCCAACTTGCATATTACCTCTTTATTAGATAGGATTTGTCCTAAGGCAAGGTGGAGATAGTACACTTCAAAGGGTAGGGTACAGAAGCATTGTCAGATTTGAGAATAACTTACAGCTGTTCAGGTGTTTGGCCAACAGGAGGCAATAACATGTAGACTGAGATGCCCCGAGCTATCTGGCAGCAAACAACATCCTATTCAGGTTTGAGGGAAGTGCCTTTCAGCCATCCCAACAGGTGATTACATATGTGACTCAGCCCTTTTTGAGCCCCTAATTTCCATCAACCTTTTGATGAATCTCTTGTAATTATGACATGCTGATATTGGCTCCCAGCATGGCTGGCATTGGCAGCAGGCAGCAGAGCATGGAACATGGTGGGCATCCACTGTGGCGGGATGATGGAGCAGGTGAGTGGGGACACGGGACTAAGGTGGGGCACCAGTCACTGTCATCAGGGAAAGCCTCTAGTGGTTACTGAAAAGTCTTTGCTCCCTGCACCATGATTTCACCTGGTGCTTGCACCTGCTGCCAGAGCCGGAGTAGCCACTTGCATCTGCAGTTGGCACCCAGCACTGGCCCCAATCGATGGGCACCGTCGGCGAGTTTGAGCCAGCCCCGAGTGCCCTTCTTGACTTCTCTGCTTCCCCCTGCTCCTGAGGAGCTATTGGGCTGGCAGCCACCTCTCCCAACTGCTGCTGGCACTGGCCCCGCTCACACCCACAGCCAGCACCAGAGCGGCCACTCAAACCCACTGTCAGCGCCGACCTCAGTCGCTCTGAGCCATCAGCGGGTGCAAGCGAGGCCAGCGCAGTCAGCACATGGGAGCGGTGGCAGTGGGAGTGGGGCTACCAGCAGACAGGGAACTGGGGGCCATGGCAAGAGGTGCCAGGCGGGGGCGTGGAAGATGGGCTGAGACCCATGTGCCCACCACAGCCTCATGACCCACAGTATCTTTCAAGGTGCATGAATTCGTGCACTGGGCCCCTAGTGTACAAATAAAGGACAACAAAGAATTTTAAGTATATTCTCTAGAGCAGTGGTTGCAACTGGTGGTTCTCAGACCACTGGTGGTCCGTGTGGCCCGAAAGGTTGGCGACCACTGCTCTAGAGATTCTTAATAGTATTCTTTATACTAAATAAGGCTTATTAATATAAGTAATGGCCATGGAAATGTGCTTATGATATTAAAACTGGGCACTTCCCTAGTTTTCCAATGTGATTTACCTGGAGTAGAGAACACACATTTTTCTCCTGGACACCCACTGAAGTCTCTGTGAGTAGCCAGGTTCCTGTCATAGTGGGAAAGGCAGCCATCCCAAGTATGAAGTTTACAAAGAGGAGTCATTATAAATGGAAAAGCCAATAGGAACTTAGAATTATTTCAGAGCAAGCATAACTTATGTAGCTGAACTAATTATACTCTGTGTTATGTATGCATTTGCTATTATGAAAAGAGCTTGAAGGTTCATATTCGTAAATGAATTATATTAAATGCAATTAAGAGTAGCCATCTATTAAGTACTTTATAATGTGCATTAATAGTACATCTGGATTTTATTTAATCCCCACAAAAGCTTCAAAGTTACTATTTTTAGCATCTTCATTTTACAGATGTGGAAACTGAGGCACTGAGAAATGCCCAAATGGCACAGTGTTTCTGCCAAAAATCAAATGAACTTGCCTGAATCCAACATTCAGACTGTTGAATATGATTATATCATCTCAAATGGGGGCAAAGACATCTAAATTCCAGCTCTTCAGATACCAATAAAGATGTTTTTAAGGAGGAAATAACATTCAGCGTATTTGTTGGTTAGTTACAGATACTAACATACTCATTAAATGGGTTCACAGACCAAATGCCACGTTGTAAACAATTTCTTTTTCAGGCCTGAAGGGCACGGTGCTGTACACTCACTTGGCACCAGTTCTGATCCCACTGCTACTCCGCTGGGTCACTGTGTTATGTCACTTGGCCCTAAGCCCCGGGAACTGCCCTGAAAAATAAGCCTCTCAGTATAACCAGTTGCCAGGAAGCAGATTCAAGCAGGTGATGGCATTTGAAGGCACACAGCTTGGGGGGACATATCTTGGGCCCCAGATCTCAAACTTTATGTCTTACAAGCATCATGTTAAAAACTCAAGTTTCATTTCTTTTGATTAAACACGGGACCTTTGTTTAACAAAATTCTTCCTAGCAAAACAAGAACACTTAAATTTTCTAGCTAATCATCACCTATTTTCTTAACAAAAAATAAGTTATTCTAGTGGGTTACAATGTTTGCTTTGAAAAAAAATGGGTGGTCCTCTTACGAGTATACAGGTAGCACTAGAATCTAGATAATTGTGAACTAATGGACAAATTGAAGTTAAATTTACAGACCTAGATACATTAGTTTATGTGTACTAATTTGTTCAAAGTTATTGCTGGGTTTGGTAGCGCTATGGTTAAGCACTGCCTGAGAGCTACATGCTTTTCATGAATAACGGGAAAGTACCTTTTCCTGCTTTACTGTCCCTCATCACCAAAATACCTCCCACCACCTTGCTGAAACTCCAAAAAGGCAGTCATTCAGTTCACATAAGCGTTTGGGCCTCAATCGAAATAGTTAATGGGGAACCAGGGTATCTCTTTTGAGAACAGATTTTGAAGTAAAATATTAAGACACTGAGTCACTGATGAGTAAATTGTTTTACTGAACTGGAAAATGACCACAGAATGTGAGGCTGGGGTCAATAAGACAAAAACTTATGACTTAACAATTCTGCCCAGCCTTTTCTGCCCACATAATCAGATCATGCTCTCTCACCAACACACACAGGAAAAGTTTGGTCATACAACAGATGCTGGCTCCAACACACTAACTTTTGGATTTCAAAAAAAATTTTACAAAATTTAAAATTCTCTGGTCTCATCCAAAAAGCTGCTCTTCTTTTCAAGTTGAAACTTCTCCTAACACAGACACAATATTCTACTGGAAAATAACTTTGAACAAATTAGTACACATAGACTAATGTATCTAGGTCTGTAAATTTAACTTCAACTTGTCCGTTAGTTCACAAGAACTGCCTCTTTTTTATATATACACTACTGTCCCAGTGCACGGGATTGTGCACAATGAAAGGAAATTAATTAGGAGAAATATTTTAACATCGCTATTTGCTTCTTGCTAATAAAAAGAAAATAGGATTCTACTGAGTCTCCTATCTACCTATTCCAGGACTTCTGTGAGAATCAAGTGAAATGAGGCACAGGAAAATGCTGCACAGACATTTGGTTAAAGTGTGAAATGTGTGCACCTGGCTACAAACATGGATCCCATGTTCGATTCCTGGTCAGGGAACATGCCTAGGTTGGGGGCATGCAACGCAGCCAAGCAATGATTCTCTCTCGCTCTCCCTTCCAATCTGAAGAAACTCCAAGAAGGCTAGTCACTAGGGAGAGGAAGCTGGGCGTTGCTATTTGCCATCATTTCCTGGCGTCCACAGATAGTGTTTCCAGGCTAGGTTAGGCTGTGGGCCACATTTTGTGCCATGGGGTCTTGGCAGCAGTGGTTGCATTTTGGTGGGGTGTCCCATTTGGGGGAAGACGAGTGTTGGTTTGTTGGCGCCAGATCTGTAGTGCCATTTATGTTTAAACTAGGGGCCCAGTGCACAGATCCGTGCACCCTGAAAAGAACTGTGGGCCTCAAGGCTGCGGTAGGCACAGGGCAGATCGCAGCCCATCCTCAGTGACCTCGCCCGGACCCTCCCACAACGGTCCCTGGCCCTCTGTCTGCCAAAAGCCTTGCTCCTGCCGCCACTGATCCCACATGCTGATGGCGCCGGCCCCACTAGCACTCGGCGATTGAGGCCAGCGCCAGCAGAGGGTGGGAGCAGCAGATGCTGCCCCGATCACCCCTCAGGAGCGATCAGGGCCGGCAGCCACCACTCACACCCACTGATGGTGCTAAGTGATTAGGACTGGCACCAGGCACCAGCAGCAGGTGCGAGCGGTGGCGCTGGTGCCAGCTGCAGATGCGAGTGCCAGGCAGGACCAGGACACGTGACGGCAAAGAATTTTTAGTAACACCAGAAGCTCATCCCAATGACAGCAACCAGCGCCTTGCCTTGGTCTGGCACCCCTGTTCACCTACTCCACCATCCTGCTGTGGCCAAAGCCCGCCATACTCTGCACATGCCCCCTGGAGGTCAGCACACATCACAGCAACCAACTGTTTGTTCAGTTGTTCTAGCTGTTCTGGAGTTTGGTCTATTTGCATACTCGCCTTTTATTATATAGGACTAGAGGTCCATTGCGGGAAGATTCCTGCAGTAGGGCTTCCTGCTGCAGTCTCCACAGCCGTGCCAGCTTCCCTCTCTTCTCCCCCACCCAGCCAGCTTCCCTTCCTTCTCAGCAGCCCTGCCTGCTTTCCTCCCTTCTCCCTTGCCCCTCCTTCTTTCCTCCCTTCTCAGCAGCCCTGCCTGCTTCCTTCCCTTTCCCCTGCCCCGCCTACTTCCTCCCTTCTCCACTCCCCCATTTGCTGGCTTCTCACCGCTCCCCTCCCTTCTGCAGCTCTTGGCTTCCTTTTACACTGTCTTCAGCCTTCACTCTGCATCAGGATATGCAAATTAACCGCCATATTGGTTGGGTTAATTTGCATACTCACTCTGATTGGCTGCTGGGTGTGGCTTATTAGTGTAGCAGAGGTACGGTCAATTTGCATATTACTCTTTTATTAGCTAGGGTGGCCAGTGCACAGCATGGCAGCTCCTGCATTGAGTGTCTGCCCCCTGGTGGTCAGTGCGCATCATAGCTTCCAGTTAGATGGACAGACACTAGCCTTTTATTTATACGGGATTTTTTATTGATTTCAGAGATGAAGGGAGAAGGAGAGAGAGAGAGAAACATCAATGATGAGAGAGAATCATTGATCAGCAGCCTCCTGCATCCACACTGGGAATCAAACCCACAACCCAGGCATGTGCCCTGATCGGGAATCAAACCATGAGCTCCAGGTTCATAGGTCCATGCCAACCAATGAGCCAGGCCTGCAGGGGCAGACTGCCTCTTCTGCACAGTTTTTCTGATAACGTTAACCTGGCCCTGGCCGGGTTTTCTCAGTGAACAGAGCATAAGACTGTGAACTGATGGATCCCAGGTTAGATTCCTGGTCAGGGAACATGCCCAGGTTGGGGGCATGCAAGCGCAGCCAATCAATGATTCTCTTTCCCTCTCGACTTCCTCTCTGAAATCAATAAAAATATTTTTTTTTAAAAGCTTAGGCTACATCGTGTGTTCCACTAGCAATTATTGATCAGAACTTAAACACTTCTTTTCCTAAGTCAAACCTGCTCCCAAGCATCTTGGTGCTCACATTCTCACCCTTTGCAGCCAGGACAGCAGACCTCCATCCACTTCCTGTGAGCAAGGCATGTGGGCAATTTGGCCGCCATGTCCTCATCTGAAGAATGAGGAACCATCCACCTGACTCATGCACAAGATGTGAAAATTGTGGAGTGCAATAAAAACATAAGATGCTAATGGCATTGTTAAACTCCACATCAAATGTAGAAAACACCTAAAATTAACAAAAATTTTCCAGATTTTAATTCATAAAAAAGTGCCTCCTAGAAAGATTGCTTCTGAAAAAAAAAAATGATTCTATAAAAATCTGCATTTAAAGTCACATTTAAAAATCATACTGCAGCATGATAAAAGTTTTTACCTAATGCAATAACAAAACACAGCTCCTCTTTCCCCTTTAAGAAAATTACCTGTGTGAGTGTTTATGTATTTCTAAAACTAGTTTTCCTTATCAGTTAATAAGATAAGGTCACGTTAAGTCCACTGCCCTTACCTTTCACGGCAGTATCTGCTTTGGCAACTGTTTCCTAGATACGATGCTCATTAGCTCTCGAGTTAGTTCTCCCTCAGATAAGTGATCTTCCCCTTTTTATATTAATCTCTGTCTCTTTTCAGAGCAATTCCCCCAAGCAGTCAGGGCGGTGCTATGCTAGCCTGCTTTCAAATCCAGTCACCTTTGGCATGACACTATTCTGCAGCTGGGAATCCGCTCAAGTGCTTGCAGGGCTGATTCAAATGGAACCCTTTCCCTCCTCTTTTTCTGCATCATCCGCACACTCCACTTCCCCCTTCTCTTTCCCTCTTAATGCACACCTGCAAAATTATCTCAAATCTCATTTAGAAATCTAAAAGTTAAACAGTGGACTTCTCAATAGTCAGATGCTACTTCCTCCTCATTCTCCAGCCTCACACTCTCTTCTCTACATACTTGACAACATCATCTAATCCTTTCTCACCCTATGTCTACTGGGACTCCTTTGAAATCTCATTTTCATAGCACAATACTCACATCCTCCAGCTTCCTGACAAATCTGGTTGCCATGGTATATCTACTCAAAGAAAAGCAACCAACCTCAGCACACTATTTTCAGTGACTGCAGAGCCGTAGCACACAATGCGGACGATTTTTCACACAAGCTAGGTGAGAAGACAGATAATATTCCAGTTCATCAGAGAATATTTTCTTTTGAGAAAGAAATTTCCACCAGACCAGACACGTAGGTTTACAGGGAGCGAGTAAGACATCATTACATTGCTATCGCACCCCGAGTAATCTCCACGCAGCCCCCCGACATCAGAAGCAGCCATCAGCTTATAATACTGCTGAGATGGGAGCAAAGCATCGTGTGTCCACTGAGTCAGAAATTAAATTACAGCTGAGGTTCCACCTCGTAATGCTATTTTCATGCATTTACAATTCTACCAAACAAAACAAGTTAACAGTAAGTTTGATTTAGCACATCTTTAAAGATGACTATAAAACTTTGGACTGAAAAATACAATTCCCATGAGCCAAACTTTAAAAAGGCAACCATATGCCACCCAGAACAAAGACAACAGAAGTGAAAATAAACAAGTGAGACAGCACCAAACCGAAAAGCTTCAGCACAGGGAAGGAAACCACCAACAACATGGAAATGCAACCTGCAGCATGGGAGGATTTATATGCAAATCATGTATCTTTTAAGGAGTTAATATCCAAAGTACTATATAAAACACTCCTACAACTCAATAGCAATAAACAATCCTATGAAGAAAAAAAAAAAAACATGGCCAGAGGACCTGAATAGACTTTCTGCCCTACAAAACATACAAATGGCAGACAGATACATAAGAAGATGTTCAACACACTAACCAGGGAAATGCAAATCAAAACCACAAGGAAATCCCACTCCACACCTTAAAAATGGCTTTGTCAAAAAGACAAGAAGGAGGTGTTGGTGAGAAAGTGGGGGAGAGGAACCTGGTGCAGCCCCCATAGAAACAGTAGGCAGGTTTCCACAAACAACTGCTGAAACCTCCATGTAATGCCGCACGGCCACTTCTAGGCTTTTCTTTGACAATAATGAAACGCTAACTGGAAAAGACATACGCACCTCAGGGGCAACGCAGCATAATGTACAGCAGCCAGGATGTGGGGGGGTCTCCCAGTGCCCACGGACAGGTCAATGGTAACAAAAACATGGGGGAGACATTAAGCCATCTGCCCAGGTTAGAGAGACCCCAACTTCAACTGTGGCCTTCCCTTCCATTAATAGCTGTTGCTTTTTCCCCTTATGGTATCTTTATTGTTGAAAGTATTACAACTGTTTCTGAAGTATTTTCTGTATGTACCAAGCCTTGTGCTCGTAAAATGGAACATTATTCTGCTATAAGAAAGAAGAAAATCTTGCCATTTGCAGCAACATGGATGGATGGGCTTTAGGGCATTATGTTAAGCAAAATAAGTCAGCCGGAGAAAAATAAATACTGGGCAATGTCACGCACATCTTTAAAAAATAAAACCAAGCTCACAGATAAAAAGAACAGACTGATGGTTGCCAAAGGCAGATCGTGGGGGAAGAATGGGGCACAGGTGAAGGAAGTCAAAGGTACAACCAGTTGCAAAATAAGTCAAGGACGGTAATGCGCAGCATGGTGCTTGTAGTTAATAATTCTGTATTGTGCCAAGACCGGTTTGGCTCAGTGGATAGAGCGTTGGCCTGGGGACTGAAAGGTCCCAGGTTCGATTCTGGTCAAGGGCACGTACATTGGTTGCGGGCACATCCCCAGTAGGGGGCATGCAGGAGGCAGCTGATCGATGTCTCTCTTTCATTGATGTTTCTGACTTTCTATCCCTCTCCCTTCCTCTCTGTGAAAAAATCAATAAAATATTAAAAAAATAATAATTCTGTATTGTATATCTGAAAGTTGCTAAGAGAATAAATTTTAAAAGTTCTCATAAGAAAAAAAAAATTATAACTACGTATGGTGATGGATCTGACCTAGACTTATTAGAGTGGTCATTTAACACTATATAGCAATATCGAATCATTACACTCAAAATTAATACAACATTCTGTGTCAGTTATACCCCAGTTTTTTTAAAGCAGCCATTGTTCAATAACAGCTTTAAGAGATCAATAAACTAAAATGAAAAGCTGAAAGCCAGCTCTTCTAAAAACCAAATACGTTGTACATACAGGTTTGGAAATTTGTTTCAGATGTGATTTTTTAATACACAAAAAACCGACAGGTGGAACCAATAGAAATTTGAGGGGAGGGGACAGGTGGGTGTTCCACTTGACTTGGAGGCGGGGACTAGGGATAGGGTTTGCAAGGGAACAAATGTTGCTGATAATGGGAGGTAACTGAGCTGACTTCAAATGGTAGCATCATCCTTGGGGTATTTATAGGTAACACCTTCCACAAAATTCTATCATGTTGTGCCTGGGACTCATCTCAAGTGCAACAACATCCCTTCGGCATCCCTTGCAGGTCCCTCACACAGCATGCTATCCCAGTGGGTTCTGGATGGTTCGTCCTCCATCTGTTTGTCTGCACTACCGGAGGCCTGATCACACAGAGCATGCACAATGGTAACGGAAGATAACCCTTAGGTATTGTTTGCAAAGTGCCAGGCACAATTCAAGATACTAGATCAGAGAGAAGCTCTTATTATATACATTTTTCAGATAGAGAAACTGAAACACAAAGAGATTAATAACTTGCCCAAGGTCACACAGTGCATATAACTGCATCAACTCTAAAATATAAAATACCAGTAAATTTATTCTCTATTATAGAGTTTAATTCTGCTCTAAGTAATACATTCTGTTATTTTAGATTCATTCCCTTTACCTAAAGCAGCTTTCTGTTCAGAATCAATTATAGTAGTAAGATTTTACTAATATGTGAACTCATCACTGGGTGCAAAGCACCTGGTTCTAATGACACTTGCCTTGGTTACTGTAAAGAATGCAGCATCTGAGATACAGACATCTTTTCATAAACATTTCCTTCACAGAAGAAACACAGACATGTTTCCCAAGAACTCGTGGGTTTCAGTTCTGGATTGTGTCTAAAATAGGCATATTCATACATGACATATATCATATTTAGGTATGCACTAACAGAACAAAGCCTGTTAATCTGTACCAAATAAACACACAGAGTTCTGTTACTACACAGGGAAGTCATCAAGCAGACAGTATTTTCCCCATTAAAACACTGAATCGCTGTGACCTGTCAGAAGCATGGAATAAATTAATGTTTAATATTTAATACTGTGTGATGGCAAGACTAAACCTAAAGTCTATTTTAAATTTTATGTTATTTGACATTTCAATTTTAACTCAAAAGTATTTCTAAAAGGGTTGAAATATGAGCCTGAGAAGTAGCAGTTTAAATTTAATAAATGTTTCTCGCTTTTTAATGCCACCCAATAGTGATAGCATTTTACCCTTTAATGATGATTCGAATCCAATTTTACCAAATGTGGAAGTTTTAGCATTGAAGATATGACAATCTTCAAAAAAACATTCAAAAATATAAAAAGGTCATCGCTGCGCCTGGTGGGATTTAGATGATTTTATACAAATTAATCAGTTTAGAGCTCACATTTTTCATAAAATGGTTAACTCTGAAGATAGACAAAGCACAAAGCACCTTATTAAAAGATGGATTAATCTTAAAAGATGAAAAACACAGCCTTGCATCTGAGATACTTCACACCAGCAATTTTCCACAAAAACAGCACAGGGACCACCCAGACCAGCTCACTGCATCTGGAAGAAACAACCATCCGCCTTCCTGGTAAGTCAGAAAGCACAGCCCTTTAGAGCGAGTGGCCGTCTGTGCAAACGGGCATCCACCTCATGCCCTTTGGGTATTTATTACCCAGCTTTATTTCTGAAAGGAGTCAGTTTCCAAATAGGAGGAAAAGATGCAATGAATATGTTTATGAGAGCCTTGTAGTTTGTGAAAAATGAGCTGCTGAAACTTCAATGCCGACAGATTTCTTCCTGTGTCACAAGTTTTATCCAATAAGATCATTCAGATGCTTCTGCTCACTTCCCGTGATCTCCTTGCTATACAAGGGCATCTAAACGTTAAGACTATTTGACAGTATTAGAAAATAACTTTGTGGATATTTTCTTCTCATAAAACAAGAGGAGAATTAAGTATGAGTGCAGAAGCAGGGGAGTGTGTGGGTGTGTTTGTGTATGTGTGTTTTCTTCTCAGTCTTAAAAGCCCTGTGAATTATTAGTGGAGCTCAGACCATTTTAAAGCAAATACAGAGATCTAACAAGTGAAGTCCACCTTCACAGTGCCTGAGAACCCCCTGCTCTAAACCGTGAGAAGAGGGGTAATATGTTATTCACTAAAGGCCCAGTGCACGGACTCGTACACATTCAAAGGAAATTAATTAGAAGGTGGCCAGCAAGCAAGACTGTGCAAGACAGGCCGGCCATGTCCTGGGAGTTTGAAGGGGGTCTGTGGAGTGAGTGGGGTCCCTCTGGCAGGGGGAGTCCCTTGGCCTGGCCTGTGGGGATCAGCGGAAACCAGCAGTCAGACATGCCCCGAAGGGTCCTGGAGGTGGGAGGGCACTCCAGGAAGTTTCTGTTGCTTGGCAGCTCCTGTGTTGAGCATCTGCCTAGTATGTGCCGGACACGATCATGGCCTTATTCTGATATTTTAACTCATTTAATCTTGACAACAATCCCTCTGGCAGGGATTTTATTAACTCTTATCTCAGATGAAGGAACAAACTTAGAGATATTAATGAGTCCAGTCCAGATAGACTACAACTTCAACTGGGACCTGCCTTTGAGTGTTTCTTAAGTCAGTCGGCATGGAGCAGGCCCTACCTCAGCCCTGTCTCTGCCCTGCACGTCGTTTCTCTTTCCCTGCCCCACGGAGCCAGTCCCCGGCCCCAACAGTGCCTAGACCAGCTGTTCTCAACCTGTGGGTCGCGACCCCTTTGGGGGTCGAACAACCCTTTCACAGGGGTCGCCTAAGATCATCAGAAAATACAGATATTTATATCACGATGCATAACAGTAGCAAAATTTCATGGTTGGGGGTCACCACCACATGAGGAACTGTATGCAAGGGTCATGGCCTTAGGAAGGTTGAGAACCAATGGCCTAGACCATCTCAGGTCCTCAATGAAGGTCCATGGAATTATCTGGTTATCCGCCTCCACAAAATAAACATTTAAATAGCTATTTGAATTCTATTGCTTAAAGCTCACAATTCCAGGATGCATGAATACAAGACCAGCAATCTTATCACTAGATGAAGAAAGTCGGTTCCTAACGGACAATTTGGAAGACGTAAAAACCCAGAGGAGAGCGACTTTTTAAGCAAAGGTGCCTGTGACGAGAAATATACGTAAGAAATGGTCCTGCTAGCTTTAGTTTCTCCTGATTTTGTGAAATGTCAAACTCATCACCAGCTAATTGCTTCCGCATAGTTCTTTGCTGGCAATGACTCAGACCGAGTCCTCCAGTCACCATCTAGTACGGATTTATAGATAGATAGATAGATAGATAGATAGATAGATAGATAGATAGATAGATATAGATAGTATGTGTGTGTGTATGTGTGTGTGTGTGTATAAAATAAATTCTTGTTTCATGCACATAACCAGCAGAAAGAAACGAGATAGACTCAACAGAGCCTGCAGTCTTCACTCTTAAAGAACACATCTTTCAAAGATGATAGCTCTTGGAATATTTGCATGTCAGCAAGCCTCAATATAAACATGAAACAACAATGGAAAGCCAACAAATCAGCAGGAGGAATAAACATGTCAGAAACATGGTGGCATTCCGTGAGCACCGCAGCTTAATAAATGAGCTCATTGTCCGGCGGGCATGAGCCTTCTCCTGGGGGGGCATTTCCATGAGCCAATGGATCAACGGAAAACACTCCCGCAGAGCGTGCTTTTTAAGCAGGATTATGTGAAAGTATGTGACAATTACTCCCATCCCTCTCAATGACAATCTTCCAGTTAATGAAACAATGACTTTCCCCCCCAAGGTACTGGGTTTGAGACTTTTCTGTTCTTCATTAGCTGATCTTCCACAAATGTTTCCAATACACAAGGTCCACATATTTGCTATTTATAAAAAAAGCAGATGTTGCCCTAACCCGTTTGGCTCAGTGGATAAAGCATCGGTCTGTGGACTCGAGGGTCCGATTCTGGTCAAGGGCATGTGCCTTGGTTGCGGGCACATACCCGGTGGGGAGTGTGCAGGAGGCAGCTGATCGATGTTTCTCTCTATCCCTCTCCCTTCCTCTCTGTAAAAAATCAATAAAATATATATTTAAAAAAAAAAAGCAGATGCAACTGACTCACCTCTTAGAATTTGGGGCTTATTCCTCAAAACACCACTAACTCTGCCAGTTGTGTGTGCTGAAAATCTAATTTCCAAAGGGAATCACACAAATTCCCTTAACAACTCTTCCATGTAGCCCATCCTTGCTAGGCATCTGGTTGCCTTTTTTGCTCGCCACATATTAAAGCTTATGATCCCTAAAAAGCTCAGCATCTTTTTAAAGGAGAGGGAGAGAACCCTACCAGGAAGGCCATGCCTTTCCCTTCCCAGGCCATCTTCTTTCTCCATCGGGCAATGTTACAGTCATCCTGCAAGGACCGGTTTAAATGTGTTTTCCCAACCATCCTGACAGAATTCTCAGTTCCTTCTTGTCATTCCCAAGCGATTTTGTTAACACTACTATTAGAGTACTAACACATCTAAACTGTTTACATGTTAAATAACAAAGCCTATGAGGACAAAAAAATAACATTTATTTCTCTTTATATGTCAAAAAAACTGACAAATTAGTTATCAAATAAATTTGTGTTGGGTAATTTTTTAATGTAACCCAAAATCTTAAGTAATAGTTTTACTTTATTTGGGGCAAGTATATTATTAGCTTTTGAAACAGCAATGAGAAAAAGTGTCTGAACTGAATTAATAAATACAATTTTCTCTGTCCATCGCACTGAAGGCTTTGTATCCCATGAACACCACTCTGAAGCATATGCGTCAAGGCCCAGGGTTAAGTCCTATCTCCTTCATGAGGCCTCACAGTTTCCTCTGTTTATTCTTGGATTGGATGTACCACTATACTTCATAGATATACTTAATAACACAATAGCCTATCTTGATAACGCAATAAAGATATAATTGAATGACTTCTATATTATCCACGATAAGAATTAATTTAACACTGTGACGCTGATATTATTTTCTTACGTTCAAGATCAGGAAACTCGGGCTCAGGTGTTAACTAATTGCTGGTCAGTTATGGAATCCGATTTAGAATCCAGAATCCAGATCTAATTTTAGGAATTCATCTTCTCTCTCCCATATAGAGGATGCCTCTTGAATTTATTCTGTCAGGTATTATTCTTGAATGGCATGTCTAACAGTGCTGGCTTACTGCTTCTAGTACATAACAGCCTATAAAATTTAACTCTGACATAAGCAGGGGTCGGGGAAGCAAGGTTGAGAAGGCAGTCGCTGCTCTCTGTGTGGTCAGAGAGAGGCGCTTTGTGCTGTGCTCCCAGGAGCTCTCTCTGCCTGCCTCGCAGCTGCCTGTATCTGCGGGGAGCATTTTATTTCACGGGGTTTATGGGCTAGTCAATAAAACCTGATTGAATTTGGACTGGCTAAAAGAACTCTAGGTCTGAATCAGTGAAAATCCAGAGTTATTTCTTAAAGTCACTATATTACTTTCAATTATATGTAATAATTTAGCTATTTTAAAGCTGGAAGTAAACATGCACGTTTGGAGAATGGAGTCAAAAGCATCCAGCAGCAGGGGCTGGAAGCAAGAGCCGTGGCGACAACTCTAGGCCAAACGTTGATGTGCTCATCTCAGTATTTTTTATTCTATGACTATGTTCTTTCTAGAACAGTCAGACATTGTAAGAAGCCCAGGTGTAAAGGTTAGAATAATGAAACAAAATGAAAGATATATCAGAGGTTTGTAAAATATAGATAATATAGAAGTAACTATTGGAATCACAGAAACTATAAGAAAAATAAATATGTATTGTTTTAAGCCACAAAGTTTGCGGCATTTTGTTACAGTAGAAAATTAATATAGACAGAGAAGGAAACTTCTAAATAGTTAAAGAGAAAAAAAACTTAATGTATCCAATTAAGCAGGCTTTTTCAGAACACAAGTACCAGGCAGAGATGCCCACCTGCTGTCCAGACCATTTAGCCCCTTCTTCGTTCCAGAAGTAACACTGCCCTGGGCCCCTTCCTGACACACCCGGAAAGCCCAGCATCTCCAGGCCCTACTGTTACACACCTGGCCCACAGGCCCACAGCAGTCCCGCGGAGCACAGCAGCGAGCGTGTTACCTACCGTCCTTTCAAGCAAATGCCCTTCCTCCTTCGGCGGACATGCGCTCTCTTGGCTCTCAGTGGCCCCAGCGGACATGGCTCACAACAACCCCAGGAGCCACTAACATCAGATGGGAGGTGTCTGCAACCAGTTCTTAGGAGCATGGAGTCTATCCTACAACTAAAGAATTCAGTGCAAGACAAAGACAGGTTCTCCACTTCTGTAAGCATTTATACTTGAGAATAGAAGAACACCTATAATTAATAACTCAATAAATATGAAATTAAATTATTTTATATTACTAACTATAAGGTTTAATTTAATCCTCTTAGTGTTCTGATGCTGATATTATATTCTTACTTCCTAGATCAGGAAACTAAGGCTCAATTGTTAGCTCGTTGCTAGAAAGTGATGGAGCAAATTAGAATCCAGATCTGTCTAATTTATAAATTCAAATTTCTTCTCCTATACTACAGGATAACTCCTGAATTTATTCTGTCCACATTTCTAATAGTGTTGGCTTACTGTTTCTAGTACATGCATTGCCTGTAAAATTGAATTCGTATAAGCAGGAGACAGGGGAGCAAGGTTGAGACAGTAGAATTTGCAGAATAGTGCAAAGGCAAACACATAGTATGGAGAGAAAAATGACAGTGTGACATCTTGGAAAAAGAACAACATAAGAAGTGTGAAGTGCTCTGCCAACAACAACCCTTCCCATGACACGTCACACAGATGCTTATTACATGATCTAATACTCTATCGTTCTCCAATCTTACCATGTGATCCTTCCACACCATAAAGGATAGTCGGTGACCAGGAGAAAAGTAAACTGAGGCATTAGGAAACAACTACTCCATCCACTAAGAGTACGTACTCTCCGTGACCCAGGCTCAGTTGCAGGACCCTGCCTTTGGGCACACGCTGGATCCTTAGCATTTGGGAGCCTAGTCTTATAAATGTCAACCCCACACATGTAGGTTGCAAAGGCCGTTCAAGTCCTCTAAGAAAACCTCCAGCTATCATATACATATTTCTTTGTTATTTTTCTTGAAGTTTAGTGCCCAGATGTAATCATTTCATGTCCATTTTCTTATTATAAATATAATACTGATATTTCCTATTCAAGCTATGATGAGCATTACTTTATCTGTAGAGCCAGCTAGCAGAAAGGCAGTTATAAATTAAAGTATCAATTACTAAGTACATAAAATCAAGTAAATGTGCATCATCCTTCCAGGCTTCTTCTAACCTACGTCAATGCAAAAACGGTCAGTGAGGAAATGAAATTTGGCTGAAAGTCTTTTGCTGTCATGAGAACAGAGAACCAAACCACCTACTTGTCACAGTTTATCTCCATCACAAATAGCCTTTATCATCCATTGAAAAGGGTAACAGATTTCTACCTAAATTTCAGGCAATTCTCTGCTCTAGCTTGAAATAAAAAAGATTATATTTGGATGATACTATATTTCAGTTTCTATTATCATTCCACTTTAAGGAGTAGTAAAAAAAAAAAAACATATTGTCTTAAAACTTAAGCTGGTATTCAACTGACCCCTGCTGGCCTCATCTTTCCTGTGTCTGCATTTATCAGATGCTACGACACCCAACTAACTGCATTTTATAGCTGAACCTGCATTTGATCAGTCTGCCATGGCAAGAGCACGACTTGGGAGAAAAATGCTCAGTCCATTGCAAGTGGAAGAATGTCTTCCATCCTATGAGCTTCAACAATTATATGTCAAAGGCCTAGCCATTGAAATCACTCTAATGTTCCTGACATACAGTAGGCCATGGCAAGAAAACAAGTCCGAAGACATGAACAAAAAGAATCAGGCAAATACAGCATAACACCAGTTGGTTGAAAACCAAATAAAAAAGGATTCCTACATCAGAGGATAATGACGTAAACAGGTGTTGGACTTTACTGAATGAGAAACCTAGTAAGAAGAGGGAAGGAAGAAAAGAAGAGAGTCATGAAAAGAAGGTGAATCATGAAAACAAACACAATGGAGAGACCCATAATTTGTTACGTTCCCCAAAAGCTAATGTATTTTCCTTTTCCCACTTCCCCTTATTTTTCACCATCTCTTTTCTTGTCACTTCAGACAGATGAAGATAAATGAAGAACAGTAGCTAAACTTCTATGTTTGGATACAAATGATCTTTTGTATCAATATTATTGTTATGTAAGCACTTTTAATATTGCTTCTAGCCGATGAGACTTCTGCTTCAACATATGGTATGGAAAAAAATGAGAAAACTGTACTCGTGATTAAAATAACTAAACAGTCAACAAAAACTACCTAGCAACGATTATAAATGAATGCGGTTCGCTGTGGCTGATAACTACCTAAGGTGAAACTGGTTATCTGATTTCTCTCCCCGAAGAGGAATTAATAACCCAGATCCTCAGGATTGTTATGTTGTCCCACTGCTGTAAAATCATTCTTTCAGAGGGATTGAAATTTAATGTTCTTTTCCCGTACCTTCCGGGTGTATTAAGAATGTACAAGAGAAATGGGGTTCAACATTGGCTCCCTTAAAATCTAAAGCTACTGCCCGGCCAGTGGCCCAGCTCAGTGGCTGAACATTGACCTATGAACCAGGAGGTCACAGTTCATTCCCGGTCAAGGCACATGCCCAAGTTGCAGGCTCAGTCCCCTGTGGGGCTTGCAGGAGACAGCCAATCAATGGTTCTCTCTCATCATTGATGTTTCTTTTCTTTTTTTTTCATCATCATTGATGTTTCTATCTCTCTCTCTCCCTTCCCCTTCTCTGAAATCAATAAAAGTATTATTTAAACATCTAAAGCTTACAAAGGAACATGTAGCCCCCGAGAGAGCTCAGTATGGTCAGGTTTCTGGGCTCTGCATTCAGACTGCTGGATTCAGACTGAGTTATACAGCTGTCGTGTTGGGCAAATCACCCACTTTCTAAATCAAATACAGTGAAACTGTCTCCATTAGAAAACGAGCTGTCATATGCAAAGAGCTTTGTATACTACCTGGAGCATAAATGTTCCATAACCATGAGCTACTCCCGTTATTACAACCCCTATGTGACTTCCCTCCTAAAGTCCTGCCCTCGATTCTCAACCTGAAGAGAAAGTCTTAGACTCATAACTGTAGCTAAACTGGATTTCAAATATGCTAAACGGATCCATCTCCCTTCTCTCCTCCCTTTCCCTTTCCTGCCAATACTGCCTTTGCTCGCACATAAGTGAAGCAAATGGGAATGCAGATGTACTTGAACCCTGGTGTATGTCTTCTTTCGGTAACCAAAGGTCTCACATCAACCAATGTGGCCAAAATGTCAAATATCCTGTTCCATCCACCCCTTAATGACACTGGCTTCTGTGAGATCAGGAAAATGATAATCTCCATGCCTGTAACATCAAAGGCACCAAGGTCATTTGTGCACAGAACGTACAGCGCTCAGAGAAATCCACCAGGACCCCTGCTTGCTGTGTCTTCAGAATTTATATCCCCCACTCTTCACATTCCCCGTCATAAACAAAGACTGCGGCACATTCCAGATTTCAGACCCCTGACAGCTGCGACCTACACACAACCTTCAGCCACCCCATCCGCAACAGCCCAGCTTGCAGTACATAATTAAGAGATAAGATGTCTACATCAGATTAATTTTAAATGTTTACATTTTATGCATCAATATTAAGTAAAATAGCAAGCCAGGGGGTAGAAAAATGAAACATTGTAAAGTGCGCTGGAAAACAGACTCCAAGTAGTATTTCTTAGACAGGAAATCTTGCTGGGCAGGCGCATCCCATGTCACCGGCAGCTCCGGTCCTCCCGGGAGCACCACCGGAAGTGGAAGCTGGCGCGCAGGGCTGCCAGGTGCTGCGTGTTTCGCTGTCAGGTTAAGATTTCCCTGCAGACAAGCGCCGTGGCATCTGGTCTGGTGTTGCAAACGCAGAACAAAGAACGCGGCCGACTGAGAGGTCTTCCCTCCCTTCACTGTCTCTGCAGCACTCGCTCCGTTACCTTCCCAAGGTCACCCGGGTCACAAGGTGAACTCTGCCCGTATCATTAAACGCGAGCAACATTTCCTTCCATCTCTGCGGTTTTTACTCTAAATCAAAGCCTTCCACCCACAAAAAGCTCAATGGGGGACAGTGGTCAGCACTTTTTTTCTAAATCTGACAAAATGCCTCTTCTACGCAGGTATTTTCCACAGTCTCGGGAAGTTCAAATTTATTTAAAACTTGCCATACAAATTATTTCCCCAAGTTCTTGCTCAATGTAAACTTTTGGGTATGATAAAAAAAAAACAACAAAAGTATTATACTCACATTCTGAGAATATGAGTACTTTTCTACCATCTGCCCTGATGTCTGAAAACAATCTTTATTTTAGAAATTGTATATCGTAACAATTTACAGATATAACTGAATACAAGAGGCATTGTTTTTGTTCATCTCTATGTATTCAGCACAGGGCCTGGTACATACCAGACACTCAATATTTGTTGACGAAGGAGAGATTTGTTGCCTCTCAAATGTTTGATAATCTGACTTCTAGAATTCTAAATTCAAATGGAAAAATTTTCTCCCGTTGAATTTCATTATAAAAGTGAAGCTGAGTACCTTTAGAAAATATGTGAACTTAATCATAACTTAGCAACATCAAGTACACTGAACTAAAAGAAACTGCCCAAACCGGTTTGGCTCCAGCGTTGGGTCCCAGGTTTGATTCCGGTCAAAGGGGATGTACTTTGGTTGCGGGCACATCCCCAGTAGGGCGTGCAGGAGACGGCTGGTGGATGTTTCTCTCTCGTTGATGTTTCTGACTCTCTATCCTTTTCCCTTCCCCTCTGTAAAAAATCAATAAAATATATTTTTAAAAAATAAAAAGAAATAAAAGAAACCATCTCCTGGTAGGGTTTGGGGGTTGGTAGATGAAAGTGGAAGAGGGCATAGAGGGGATGAATGGTGTTGGGGAAAAGAATAAAATAAAATGGATAAAAGAAGCCGTCTCCTTGGTGACCAAGTGTGCTCCCTGGACTTTAAAGGGGTGTTTGAGTAATACCCGGCACTCAGGTGACTGATCCTGGCTATATGAGAAAAAGCAACACGGTGAGGTAAACTAGATCAGCAGGTGTACAGCGAGGAAACTAGTCAAGGAAAGGAGCCAAAGCTTTCAAGAAAGAGAATAAACATGAGGCTAACTTCTTAAATTATAAACTGTGGGTATGATTTCTCTATAGGAAGCTTCTTCACAGATGAAGTGCACGTCCAACCTTAAAAAAACTGGGCCCTTAATAGAAACTTCAAAGGTTGACTAATTTTAAATACAACAGAAAATATTTGGTTGATAAAGTTAAAAAAAAAAAAGATTTGAGAATATTGGCATTTTCCTACAATCATAAAAGACCCAAGAAATCACTGGATGAGGCAACCGCAGGAGGGACTAGAAATTCAAAATGTCTAGGAGCTTTTTTTATAGTAACATAAGTTTATATTAACTGAAGTATATCAGCAAATGATGTTATGAATATCCAAATGGCCCTTGGCAGAAAAAAGGTTCCCAGCTCTCTTAGAGGGCAAGTCTCAGATACATCAACACACTGTCAAGGTCACAGCCATTTGGTGACCCCTCATCTCACTGCTTTTCTTTCTAGTGTCTAGAGTTTAATTTTTCTAATGCCAATAACAATACCATGGCTGGCAAGACAGAAGGACTAAAAGCACATGAGCGTCAGAAAATGAAGAGAAAAACTCTATATTCCTCTTTCTCACCCGATCTCCTTTTCCCTTGCCAGGCAAGGGAAAAAATCTAGCTTTACTCTTAAACACACATAACTATATATACAATTTCTATAACTCACCACCCTGACATCATCACCAATTACTAGATCACCAAATTCAAAGCAGCTGAAAAACAAGTAATAATAAATAAATAAATTTTAGAGTACTTTATCAGGCAAATTAAAACAGATAATTTTCTGCACATTAAAATAATATGTAGCTTCCCCTGTTTAAACATTAAGATTATTTCTTACACCTTGTGATTGTACAATTAAATAAGATTTTACTTTAAATACAATAGAAAATATACAGGTTGATAACATTGAAAAAGAAAAAGTTTCAAAAATATTGGCATTTCTGTACCCTAAAGAAAACCGGTAACTACACGGTCAGGATGAGCATCAGCTACAAATTATGTGTACAGCTTGCTAGCAAATTAGGGAAATGTTCCCCTTTGGTTTCTTCTCTGACTACTTAGAAAATAACTCCACACACAGATTTGCAATTTAAATTCGATTGTCTTAAGAGTGCATTCTGCAGATCACGCTCTGAGAAGGGGAGATGAGCTAACGGTTGCATGGAAAGTACAATGTGCCCATGGCTTTCAGCCAGAAACGCGAGGCCAAATGTTTAGAGACCAGGAAGCATCTAAGCAAGGCCAGTGCATCTGGACTTTTCAATTCCAGTTGTCACTGCTTCATGTGGACCTCCAAAAAAGGGCAAATAAATGGGAAACTTACGCATTTAAACCTTTTTTTAAAAAAACATAAGACGAAAAGGAAGCAACGTAAAGGCCCTCTGAGGACATTTGTAACAGTGGTGACAAGAAGCCCTAGTGATTTAAACAACACTAATAACCATATGTCTGGACCTATGTTCAGCTGTAATTTGCACATCAAGTATAGGCTTTTATTTTCATACTTGAGAAAACATGCCAACTATTCAGTATTTACGATCACAGTTAACTTGCAGAATGAGAAACCTAATTACAACAGAAAGGAGAAAATACTGGTCTTGGGAAAAATGAATTTGATTATCATACAGGTAGGCAGACAAGAAGTCATTTCTACCTCCCACAACCAATCCAGTATGTCTGGATCTTAAACTTATTATAAGTGTCACGTATTAAAACAGAAATGATCGCTGTATGGGCAAATATATTGCTAATAAAAATCCACTCCAACATGCCAGGCGCTCCAGCACAGCACAGTATAATTTTTGTAGGCATAAGCTGCAGTAAGCCATGTGACACAGTAAAAGGCATGATATATTACAAGCTTCAAGCAAAGCACTGCAAGCAGGTACTGTCAACCTATTGCTTGACAGAATCCGGGGTAAAAAAGTCATGTGGAAATAGAAGTCTTTGTGACAGAAAGGAGCTTCAGCTGCTGAGCAAATGGCAGAAGGCGTTTCGGCAGGGAGTTCCAGGGATGTTGAAAAACCTAAGGAAAAAGATCAATAGGAAACCATTTTCAAGAAAATAATTCTAGTTGATATTAAATGTTAGGTTTGAAAATCTGCAGCTGACACCAAGAACAACAGGCCCGAACCACTGTGCGCCGCTGGGAGGACACCCGCCTCGCTTCCTGCATCTGGACTATGAAAAGACTAACAACAAGCCGGTCATGTCTGGCGCTGTGGATACGTGGTGGTAACTGCCAGGCCGGTTGGCAGGTCCTCACCAGGCAGGGTGCGAATCCCTAACCTAATCTCCTCCTGAGAGAAAAGCATGGGTCCTGACCTAAGGGACGATCTCATCAGAAGGACCCTCATTGGCAGCACTTGGGAGCTGGGCTGCCTGTGCAGTTTCTACAGGGAATCTCTCCCTCCTTCTGCTGCATCTCGATGTGCTCTCTCTAGAGCCCCCAGGGCTTTATAAATCTCGTCTAATGTAAGCGTGGTCCATGTCAACACTTTACTAAACTGTGATTTATTTTCTAAGTCATTGTCAGAAGGTGAGTTTAAAATTAGGAAACGGTGACCTCAAAGTAGCATAATGTACACATGAGGATTCACACACGTGCTTCCATTTTTGAGACCTGGACACCCTGAGGGCCTCCAACCAGGAAATTCTGTGGCCTGCACAATGCAACAACAGTGGCAGAGGCCAGTGTCTATGCCAGGACTCGAGGCTAATTCCTTTGCTCTCACCTTGTCAGAAATCTCACCTCATTACTCATAACCCTCTCTCTGCCTTACCAAATCTCTTTAAGACAACCAACCAACCAACCAAAAACAGCATTGCCCTTCTCACTGCCACCCTTCATCTCTTCTTATTCGTGGGCAAATTTCTTAAGATCCAGCACTCATCACTCTGAGGTGCTCCAGCAAGGCTCGCTAAAGGGTGTATTATTTATTAACACTTGTCAGGCCTTATCTTAATTGACCTCTGGTTTGAAACTGTTGAGGTCCTTCTTAAATTTTTTTCTCCCTTGGTTTCTATAACATCTTTCTCTATAGAATTTCCTGACTTCTCTCACTCTCAATCATCCTTGCGGGTCTCTCTCCTTCCTTCCCCTCCCCCCCTCTCTCTTTCTCTCTCTCATCCAGCTAGCCTCTTACACATCCCTGTTCCACAAAGTTACATGCATGCTCATGTTGTCCTCTTCGTTTCCACCCGTTCCCTGGATCATTTCTATTTCCACTGCATCACCTGTCATCTATGTACTTTTCAATTTTAAAACCTCAATTTCCAACCCAAATCTCATTTGAGATTCAGTCCCATACATCCAGCTCCATTCTCAACAAAACAGAATCCATGATCTGCACATGCAGCTCTCCTCTTTCTCTCGTCCCCCTACTATCAATGCCTCCTGCTGTATTCACTGACTCTTACCAATCACTCCACAGGTTTGCCAACTTACAAACATGGCGTCCTCTGACTCCTTTCTCTCTGCCATCCCTACCGACCTTCTCAAAATGTTCTCCTTCCCTCCTTCCTCCCTTCTCACTGTCACTGACACCGCGGCCTTATTTCAAGGCCCTGACACCTCCTGATCTGATCACTGCAGGAGTCTGCTACCCTGTGCTACTCACTCTCCTCCCAACTAGCCTCCCAACCTCTTGCAAAAGGGGGTTCTAAGTGCACGTCTCACTCGCCAAATCCTTTGCCTCTTGTCCAATTAAACATCGGTCTCCTTTAAGAGAAGACCCAGTTCCTGCCTGTCAGTCTTATTTCCGACCAGTTTCCTGCTTCCGGGAAATGTTCGCCACCCTGAACTGTTAGCACTTTCCCCGAAGCAACACCTTTCTGTCTGTGCCGTGCCTTATGTTGCTTCCTCTGACTGACGACTCTTCGCCCAACTCAGTCTTGCTGCAAACACTCTGAGACTCGGCTAAGGCTTCCCAGACACCCACAGTCTGGCTGTAATGCCTTCTGTGTGCTCTAACGTAGGACCCCGCCATGGCTAATGGTACCATGATTATCACATCTTTAAAAATTAACCAAAGTTAATAATTTCTATACAAAGATTACAACCAAATATAGGATGAATGGCTAGCATAAAGGGCTCTCCGTAACTTGCATTCAAAGAATATAAGATAAGCAAAGTAATAATTTGGCTTGAAGTTTGCACCTGGCATAAGCAGTGGTCAGCAAACTGCAGCTTGTGAACCACATGCGGCTCGGAAGCCTCGGTTTGCCGCTCTGTTGACTAATGAATGAGTTTGCCAACCACTGACCTAGACTCTCTATTCCAGTAATTACAGGCTGCTGTTCCTTGTGATTAAGCCCCTATCCCAGTGGTGGGCAAACTCATTAGTCAACAGAGCGGCAAACCGTGGCCAATGCATAAGGCTCATAGCACCTAAGGTGTCCGTGTCAAACTGTATTTACTCAGAACTTCAGAGTAACATGTTTCTTGCTGTTTGTAAATATTAATAAAGGGTCAAAGAATGGAACAGTGTCTAGGCCTTAATAAATAACAAGGTTATCTTGCCCTAGCCGGTTTGGATCAGTGGATAGAGCATCGGCCTGCGAACTAAAGGGTCCCAGGCTCAAATCCGGTCAAGGGCACATGTCTGGGTTACAGGCTCGATCCCCATTAGGAGGCATGCAGGAGGCATCCAATCAATGATTCTCTCTCATCATTCTTCCTCTCTGAAATAAAAATAACATATATTTTTTAAATAATGTCATCTTGATGAAGTAAATATTTAATAAACATTATATACACTTGCAGAGAAAGAGGAGAGCTGCATGTACCCTCTGACTATCCAAGGTGTCAACCAGCCATCTTACTCACCCTGACACACAGTATTCACTCAGAAATGTCTAATGAAGGCCTGACGAATGAATAATTATAATGAAAATTACAGAAACCACCACAGCCTACCCTGTTGCAGAATTAGTGATTTCTAATTTCTAGACTAATCCAGATTCAGGTTATCTATAAATGGTGAATGTTACTAAGGGCAGACTATCATTTCCTGGAAGTATTCAATTTAGTATTCATTTATTCAACAAAAATCTAGTGCCTACTATGTGCCAGCTGGATGGTAGGTGCAAGAATTAGTGTAGAAAGCACTAGCAATAGATATAGACAACTCTGGTTCCAAGTTCATCTAGACAATTAATAGTTGTGTGATCTGAGCAAACCAAGTGAATGTTCTCTGCTTATAAATGTCTTCATATAAAAGAATAATATATCTATTTCCCAGGGTTATTGTTAGTATTAAATGAGGTAATACACAATCTTAATACAGGGTGGGAAAAAGTAGGTTTACAGTTGTTCAATGGAGAAAATAATACAATCCTTATCTAATAAAAGAGTAATATGCAAATTGACTATACCTCCACTATACCCACCAGCCACACCCACCAGCCAACAGAGTGAGTATGCAAATAAACCCAACCAAGATGGCTACAGCCACAGAGAGGGCAGAAGAGAGGCTTGGGTTGCCCCTGCGATGGAGGAGGCCAAGCTTTCTGCAAAGCCTGGCTGGCGGAGGGCTCAGCTTAAGGCAACAAAGTTTCAATGGCTGCCGCCAGGAAGCAAGGCTTGAGTTGCCCCTGGTGATGGAGGAAGCCAAGCTCTCTGCACGCACTGGCAGGCCCAGGCCTCCACTTAAGGAAATAAACTTTCAATGGCTGTATGAGCAGAAGGCTTGGCTCCGCTCCAGGCCACGAAGTCTCAGTTTGTAGAAGATAAATAAATCCCAGATCCCAAGGCCTCCACTTGGGTCGCTGGGGGGCATGGCTGCCTTGCAAACCACCACAGGCCCCTCGCCCAGGCCATCCCACACCCCAAGGGAACACCCACCCTGACCCAGGACACCCTTCAGGGCAAACCAGCTGGCCCCCACCCATGCACCAGGCCTCTATCCTATCTAATAAAAGAGTAATATGCAGGTTGACTATCACTCCAACACACAAGATAACTGCCCCATGTGGTCAAAAGATCCTGCCCCCATATGGACACAAGATGGCCAGCAGGGAAGGGCAGTTGGCAGGGACCAGGCCTGCAAAGAAGGGCAGTTGTGGGCGATCAGGCCAACAGGGGAAAGCAGTTAAGGGTGACCAAGCCTACAGGGGAGGGCAGTTAGGGACAAATAGGCTGGCAGGGGAGTAGTTAGGTATCAATCAGGCTGGCAGGGGAGTGGTTAGGGGGTGATCGGACTGGCAGGAAAAAGCAGTTAAGGGCAATCAAGAAGGCAGGCAGGCCGAAACCGGTTTGGCTTAGTGGATAGAGCATCGGTCTGTGGACTGAAAGGTCCCAGGTTCAATTCCGGTCAAGACATGTACCCAGGTTGCAGGCACATCACCAATGGGGGACGTCCAAGAGGCAGCTGATCGATGTCTCTCATCGATGTTTCTAACTCTCTATCCCTCTCCCTTCCTCTCTGTAAAAAAATCAATAAAATATATTAAAAAAAAAAAAAAAGAGAAGAAGGCAGACAGATGAGCAGTTGAGAGCCAGCAGTCCTGGATTGTGAGAGCGGTGTCCAACTGCCCGTTTAAAGTAGGATGGGGCCTAAATGGGCAGTTGGACATCCCTCAAGGGATCCCAGATTGGAGAAGGAGCAGCCTGGGCTGAAGGACAACCCTCCCTCCGGGCCTCTAGTAATCTATAATAATAAACACATAATATACTAATAAGATCAGAAAACCTTCTGGATAAAGCCAGACCTGTGAGTCCCCGGTGCCTGCCAGTAGCCAGAGGGAAACTGGTGCTGGCAACCAAGGGAAGGAAGGCCTACACTTGCATGAATTTCATACATTGGGCCTCTAGTTAATAAATAATAATACAAGACTAAATGCTATGTTTCATACACTCGCAACTGTAAAGCTAATTTTGCTCTACCCTATAGAGTGCATACATATTATTTATTCCTGTTATCTACTGTGAATAAAACCAGCAATAAATACTTTATGTGTCATTTTATTAAAATGAGCCCATAAGACAAAGACTCCAATGTGGAATTTTTAAAGCCAGTCCCGGGGAACTTAAGCAATTTTCCCAAGACTGCTCATGCAGCTGGCGGGTCGCAAATTTCCTTGGAGTCAAGTTCAAGACTGCAATTCTCTTCATTTAGTGGGCGAAGGGCAATCCCAACTACAAGAGTCAGCATAAAGTTTTCATAGTCTGGGAAAGATTTCCAGTGGCATAAGTTTTGCTTGAACAAGAAATTCTAGTATTAAAAACTGTTGGGTTGCCATGGTAACAATCTATTTGCAATCATGATGCTGGTGCTATTGTGTTATATTTCTCTCAAGGAAAAGTAAACTAGATGTATCCCAGGAATTTAATAAAAGTATCTGCTTGACCAAAGCCAAGATATGAGCGTTTTTAGACAATATGAAGGGATTTAAATATACAGCAGAAGACCCTCAGGTTATACTAGTTCCATCAATAAAATTAAAAGATTCTGACCTTGACACCAATACAAGGCAGAGCCATAATGTTCGGGAAAACTCAATTCCCTGAGCAAGAAAAATAAATCGCTGAACAACGGAGATGAGAACCATGGAACAAGTCAGAATTCATCAAAAGGAGAACAAATCAATCCTCAAAGGAAGTATGAATTATAAAGACTTACAGAAAGCTCAGACTTTTATTTTAGTGTTTTGTTTTGTGTAGATGTGTGTAGGGGGAGGGAATGGAATTCTAGGGCATTTTTGGATGAGTTAACCTTCTTGTTTTACCTGGAAAATGTTAGAAGGGCATATTCAAAATAAGTTGATTATAAACAAAGCAGTAAGAAATTTATTGTTATTAATTAGACTATTCTCAAATCTGGACACGCAAAGTACTTATGTAGACAGGAACTATTTCTACACAATAAGCCTCAATCATGACTATGAAAATCATACAGACTTTCCTGTTAAGCTTTTCTAGTACTGGTTCTACAACCAGTTTCTAGATGGTTCTACAACTATCTAAGAAAAAGCAATATTTTCCTCACAAATTTAGCTGTGAACAAATCATTTCTATCTGTAACAATTTTATAGAACAGCATATGCATGCTTTATGTCCTCAAAGACAACCAGAATAAAAATTGCACTCCCTCTACTTCAACAATAAACTGGCTTTGTAGGAAAAGATCAACATTCATGAGAGAAGAAATTTTTTCCACGCTGGCCTATTATTTCCTTAACATATACTGTCAGTGCAGATTTATACACAAATAACTCTATTTTATTAATATGTACTTATATACCAAATATATATTTATGTTATATTATAATATATATTTCTACAAATATATGTATTTATATATAAAATTACCGAATTTTCTGAAATACATTCCTGAAAACGATATGTAATCAAATATTTTATGTAACAAGTCAAGCTTTCCTTCTACTTACAATATAAAATTATAGAACTGTTTTCCACGCCCCTGAAAATATTTTTTAAATCATAGTTAAGATTATAGTAAACCTCATAAAATCAAATATTATAAATCTAAGACCCCATAAAATGCCTTCTTATGTGAAATAAATAATAGCAACATTTGTTTTTAAAGTCAAGAATTTGGAATTACTGACTTGTACTGGGAAGCAGCAGCCCATCGTTTCTTCTGGAATCTCAGCAGTATAAACAAATTTCTCGGCAAAAATATTTTCTCATGCATCAAATGTCAAAAAATCATTTATTTTTTCTGATGTATAAATGCCATAGATCTACTGCATCAACAGGAAGGTGCTATACATGTATGTGGAATTAGTAATGTTCTTAATTAAATTAAAATATTTTTCTTCCAAGACCTCCATTTCAGTGCTAAGTATGTATTATTTCCTTTCATCCTTGTCTCACAGGACACTGATCTCCATATTTTAGAAGCAGACAGCTTTACTTGTTGGTGCCTGTTAACAGAACATCTTGAATTTAATTGCCACTATTATTTATAAAATACAACTGTTGGGGAGTTTTTCAGTATGATGAATACTCCATCATCTTTAATTTTAAGAGATGCTTAATATGAACAGGGAAGGACAATACAGTTGTTCTTTTCCCTCTTTTGGAAAGACAATCAGCAATATAGGCTTTTTCCTTTGTCTATTTAAACCTGCAGGTTCAGAGACAATTTTGTCAACAGCCAAAGAGAGATAAGAAAGAACTTCTAAAATGGCAAGGATTCATGAAAGTGCAGAATATGCTTCCTGAGGTAAAGCATGTGACAGCAGGAAAAAAAGAGAGAAATCCTATATAATAAAAGCCCAATATGCTAAGTGTCCAGTTGACTGGTCAGCTGTTCAACCAATCAAAGCATAATATGCTAATGATATGCTAAGGTCGCTAATTATGACATGCACTGACCACCAGGGGGCAGATGCTCTAACCAGTAAGTTAGCTTGCTGCTGGGGTCCAGCCAATTGGGACTGATAGAGACAGGCTGGACATACCCCTGAACCCCTCCGATGGCCCCTCCCCAGCCCCAACTATGCACCAGTGGGTCCCTCGGCCTGGCCTGCGCCCTCTCGAAATTCAGCACCCCTAGGGGAAGGTTGAAGAGCAGTTTTCAGCCTGATCCCACAGACCAGGCCGAGGGACACCACTGGTGCACGAATTCATGCACTGGGCCTCTAGTAATATGTAACTGAATAGTACTATCAAACACCTACAAAGCACTGAAAAAAAAAAGTAAATACTGACTATTAATCTTTTTTCTATAACCAAAAATATAGTAAATCTCACAAACTCAACTAATAACTAATAAGTTGATTTAAATTCAAAGTACTTGAATAGAAAAAAAGAAAGCTATTAAAATATAAGAGGCTCTCGTGTGTTTGCAACACAATTTCAGATCCATAGACATTGCCACATTCAGTTCCAAGTATTCCTTCATGAATTTGCTCTAAAGGCAAAATATCCATCTCTACCAGGTTACAACAACTTTCTAGACCTAATTACTTTAAAAATAAGCCTGTACAAAAAGTTATCATTATGTACTGCTGATGACTGGACCATCAAGGGCATGCAACATTCCATGTATATCATATGCTACTGCATAAAGGCAAGAGAAACAGCTTTACTTTTAAAGGCCAGAGTATATCTAGGTTTGCTTAGCATTGTCATGGCCTCAAATATTTCACAGAAAAAAGAGCCAGGCTTGAAGTTTAATCTTGCAAAATGTCAAGACTTAAAACCCAACAGAAACTAATAACTAAGGAAGTTAAAATTACAAAGACACATTACAACACTTTCAAGATTGACAAGAATTAAAAATAGTATCTCCTGCTAACAAGGTTCTAAGAAAACACACACTCATACAGTGGTGGTGGAGTGTAAATGCATACCCAGGTTGGGCCAAAGTAGTTTACAGTTGTGAGCGCATGAAACAGTATTCATTTTTGTATTATTACTTATTAATTACTGTATTATTTTTCATATGAACAACTGTAAAATGACTTCTTCTCCACTCTATTTGGCAACATGTATAAAAAAGCAAAATCTGCCTCAGCAATTTCCTTTTTTTAATTTAATAAATCTTTATTATTTAGTTATTATAATTGTTTTCCCCCCATAGTTCCCCTCCACCCCTCTCTCTGCCCTATCTCCCCCCCCACTGTCCTAATCCTATATGATTTTTGTC
>PVJN01004863.1:0-86464 GCA_004026805.1 Lasiurus borealis
CACGTGGAGGATCCAGTTTCAGTGTACATCTGGAGTTAACTTTGGGCTGACTAAAGCAAATGATTATTTAAAAAGTCATATTTCCTAGTTGATCCTTGACTTTTTCAGGTTGATATTAAAATATATTGAAATATAGAACTCTGCTTATAGTCGGCTTATTTAGAACATTATTCAAGAAAATGCAGTAATAGAAACTTTGGTTTTCTTGTTATAACTCAGTTCTACTTCTCTCAAGATTTTTAAGGCATTATCTATGACCTAAGCTTGTGGTGACAGTAAAATTCCAGGTTAGGTGTTGTCGACTCTCCTGTTAAAAAGAAAACAGTGTTTCATTTTAGTTAAATATTAGTCGTGTTTACCTATTTTTCTAGTTCAGAGTGCCACTGGTTTTTATATCCCTTAAGTACAATCATTGAACTGATTGATGTTCATCCTAGTTTGACAGAATGTACTGAATTTTTCCTCATTGTCAGTCTGATGTGCCAGAAGGCGTCATAAGGGTCCATGCTCCACGTCTCTCGAAGGTTTCCATGGCCATTCAGCTCAGTAGTCAAACCAAAGCCAAAGACATACTGGCAAAATTTCAATATGAGAGCAGGTGAGTAAATGTGAATAATGGTCTCTGTACAAAGATGATGAATTTTTATCAGAGAGTAATTTTCCAGGAATTTACAAATTTGGCCTTTTTGAAAAATTAGAACAGTTGCTTTGGAAACTTTACCAATAAGTGAAGAGTTAAAAGCAGAATAAGAAGTTAGTAGGCCAAGGAATTATCAGTAACAGAAGTTTTGGTTTATTTAAAAGAATTTCTACAAGTGGGATTCTTTATTTTTTTTAATTAGGTATAATTAACATATAACATATTCATTTCTGGCATGTAGGAAAATAGAGACTTGTATATATTGCAAAATTATCAGCACAATAAGTCTAGTTAATATTTGTCACTGTACATAGTTACATTTTTTATGATGAAAACTTAAGATCTACTATCTTAATAACTTTCAAATATACCATCATGTTGTACATTATATCACCATGACTTATTTATTTCATAATTGGAAATTTGGACCTTCTTCACCCATTCCCCCATTACCAATCTTTTCTCTGTATCTGTGAGACTGTTTTTCTGTTGTGGTATAATGCCAATGGTCTTGATCCAGTAGCTAGAAGAGTCCAGGAACCTGGAGAAGGTGCTGTGTGTAAATTAATCAAGAGTCCAAAGATGAAACAATTTTGAAAGGCATCACGGGGAGTCAGTGAAGACTTAGCTAAAGGAACTAAGTTCTCCTTGTCTCAGGACCCCTTGTTTTTATTAACACAATTTTTCCTAAGGTAAGGTGGAGATATAAACATCAAAGGATAGGGTAAGGTACAGAATCCATTGACAGAATGGGGAATTTCCTGTGGCTTTTTAGGTGTTTGGCCAATAGAAGGCAATAACATGTAGATTAAGATGCCCTGAGCTGTCTGGCAGCAATCATCTTTTTCAGGTTTGGGGAAATGCCTTGAACCATTCCCAACAGGTGATAACATATGTGACTCAGCCCTTGTTGAGTCCCCAAGTTCCATCAATCTTTCAATGAAACTCTTGCAATTATGACATACTAGAATTGGCTTCTGGCAGTGGTGGTGGTTTTCTTTTGTATTTTTAGATTCCACATATGAGATTATATGCTATTTGTCTTTCTCTATATGACTTATTTCACTTAGCATAATGCCCTGAAGCTCCATCCATGTTTTTATTGCAAATAGTAAGGTATCATTTTTGATGGTTGAATGATATTCCATTATATATATCACATTTTCTTTATCCATGTATCCATCAATGGACACTTAGGTTGTTTCCATATCTTGGCTATTGTAAATAATGCTAAAAAGTTCATTTTTTAGATATAGAAGCTGGTTACATGATATATATACATTTTGCATGATTAGTACTATGTAAGTTCATACATATAAAGTTTACATTAAAAAAAAGAAGAAGAGTGGACAGAGGCCAACAGGAACCCCAAACATTCACTCCTTTCTGCTGCTGGCCCTGACACCTAAAACACTTAATAGTTACTCCTGGGCATTAATAGAGGAACTTGAAATTCCATTGGAGGGATTAGGGCATCCAATAAATTTCTACATACAGAGTTGTTTCCATATGCTCATGTATACCTTTTGTAGAAAGAAATTTTGGACATCCATGAGCCAAAAACAAAGCAAACAAAACAAAACAAAAAAACAACCTAGAAATGACCCTTGATCTAAACCTCACATTTTATATAAAAATTAACCCAAAATGGATAACAAAATTAAATGTAAAACTTTTGGAAAATTGCTTACAACAAAACTTTTGTGATATAAGTCTAGGAAAAATTCTTAGGTTTAACATTGAAAGCATGATCCATAGGAAATAAAAATTTATAAATTAGACTATCAAAATTGAAATATACACTGAAAGAACCAATAAAAAGGATGAAAAGACAATCTAAAGACTTGAAGAAAGTATCTACAAATCACATATTCAAAAAAGGTCTAGTATCTAGAATATGTAAAGAACACTCAAACTCAACACTAAAAACAAACAACAAAAATCAATACAAATTGATTTTTATTATTTGCTCCTTTTTAACACCAGAAAGGATATGCAAATGACAAATACGCACATGAAAAAACATTCAGCCAAAACCGGTTTGGCTTCATGGATAGAGCATAGGCCTGCTGACTGAAATGTCCCAGGTTAGATTCCAGTCAAGGGCATGTACCTTGGTTGCAGGCACATCCCCAGTGGATGATGTGCAGGAGGCAGCTGATGGATGTTTCTCTCTCATCAATGTTTCTAACTCTCTATCCTTCTCCCTTCCTTTCTATAAAAAATCAATAAAATATATTTTTTTAAAAAAGAAAAAATGTTCAGTATCTTTAATCATTAGATACTTATAAAGATGGCTAAAATAAAAAAAAATATTGATAATACCAAATAATGGCAAGAACATAAAGAAACTTGATTACTCATGCATTGCTGATGGGAATGTGAAATGGCACAGTCATTCTGTAAAACAGTTTGGTAGTTTCTTATACAACATGTGAACCTAGCATTTACACTCTTGTACATTATCTCCAAGAAATTAAGACCACATTCCCACAAAATAGCAGCTTCTTTATAATAATAAAAACTGGAAAAAAACCCAGGTGTTTTCTATCAGGCAAATGACTAAACAAAGTATAGTACGTACATAACATGGTACACTACTCAGCAATAAAAGTTGGCAACTTGGATGAATATCCAGGGATTTATACCCATGGAAAAAAAGTTAATACAAAAGAATTCCATACTGTACATTCCATTTCCATAATATTTTCAAGTGACAAATTTATAGAAATGTAGATAGAGGGATAGTGCATGGGGTTATGGATAGGGACAGGAAGAGAAAGTGGGGTGACTATCAAGGGGAAAGGAGGGACCTTGTGGTGATGGAAATGTACTCTCTTTTGTTGTTGTTGTTAATCCTCACCCAAGGATATTTTCTCCATTGAGTTTTAGAGAGAGTAGAAGGGAAGGAGGGAGAGAGAGAGAGAGAAACATCTGTGTTAGATACATGGATTGGTTGCCTCTCACCCCAACTGAGGATTGAACCTGCAACCTAGACACTTGCCCTTGACCGGGAATTGAACCTGGACCTTTAGGTGTGTGGACCGATTCTCTAACTGCTGAGCAACACTGGCCAGGGCATGTTCCATATCTTGACTGAATCACTTAGCATCATGGTTGTGATAGTGCACTAGTCTTTAAATACTTTTCCGTTAGAGGAAACTGGGTAAAGGACACATAGGATCTGTCTGTATTATTTCTTACAACTACATGCAAATTTACCAGTACATCAAAAAGTTTAATTAAACAAACAAATGAGAACCCACCTATTTTTCCTCACGAGAGAGTGAGAACAATATTTTTGAAGAAATCAAGTTGAAAGTCATTCCTGAAGTGGGATAGAGATGAGAAATGGTCTTTCCAGACTCTTCTACCCCAGCATTCTAGTCTAGGGTAGAAAAATGTCATCAGGCTATCATTTTCTCTGACATGCTTTTATTATAAGGCAAAGACATGCAATGAAATTTTAGACAGTAGCAAAGCATTAGTTAGCCAAGCTTACAAATGTGACATGGGCTGAGGAGAGAATCCCATTCAGTTTTTGGCAAATATGGAAATGAAACCTGACTTTTTCTGAACTAAGAGGAATGACATAATGAAGCACCCAGCTGCTCCTTGGCCTGTGTGATCTGTCAGTAGCAGTTATCTCCCTTAAGTGGAGCTGACAGTTGTGGATAAATGGGCCCCAGTTGCTGTGGAAGCCCCGTTCCATCCATCCTCTCTGTGCTTCAGATGCTTGTCTGTGTCAAACAAAAAGTTGTTTTTATCCTAACTTCAGTCATAATGATTTGTGGGGTGTGTTTCACTCAAGGCAGAATAAATTGTTGTCATGGTTATTTAATCTACAGATTAACCTCTGATTATGAAGGGTTAAACTTATGTTGCTTTCCCTTTTTTTTCAGTCATGGTTCTTCTGAATGCATTAAAATTCAGAACCAAAGGTTATATGAAATTGGAGGAAATATAGGTAAGGATTCTTTAACATTTTCACTCCTAAATTCTCTGATAACTCTAAAATAAATATGATGCTATTATTATAAAAGTATATTTTACAAATTTCTTAGATATAAACTCAAAATCAGTGAGTTTATTATTTTTTTAATCTCATGTAAAAACAGTATGACTTTCCTAAAATATTTTCAGAATTTAAATGTGAATATTTTAGTTTATATAGATTTTTGGATCTTTTTAAATGTGCCTCAAAGTTGGAAAATCTCTTTCTGGAGATTCATGAAAAACAAAGTAAAAAACATCATGGAATATTTAGTTAACTTCCCTATTTTCACTAGTAGCCCAACTTCATTCTTTCTGTTTCCCTGACAGTGAAAAAGGAATTTAAAGAAAACTCCCTCTACTTTCTTTTGTGCCCATATCTTCTGTATCTGTGTCTTCTGCTTGCCTTCCTCACAGTCCAGAGGCAACATCTGTGCTCCTATTTAAGACCAACTCTTCCACTCATGTCTCACTTTCTGTCCCCTCTGCCCAGTTAGGACTTTGATCCAGATATTTCCTCATTCTCTCTTGTATCATCAACTTTTCCTCCAACTGCATTATTTCTATCTACATAAAAACGTGGTAATGTCTCTCATTTTTTAAATTTGGTTTTTGTTGATTTGAGAGACAGAGGAAAGAAGGGAGGGAGGGAGAGAGGGAAAGGAGAGAGAGAGAGAGAGAGAGAGAGAGAGAGAGAGAGAGAGAGAGAGAGAGAGAGAGAGAGAGATGTGGATGAGGAACATCATGGATGGGCTGCCTCCTGCATACCTCCTTTCTAGGGATCAATCCCACAACCCAGGCATGTGCCCTGACCAGGAATAGAACCGCCAACCTTTAGTGCATGTCCTGAACCACACCAGCAGGGCATGTCTCTCATTTTTACAAAATTCTCTCTTGAACCCCTTCCAGTCAAGGCCCATTTTTGTTCTGCTTTACAGCAAAAACTTCTAGAATCAGTTGTCTAAACTTCCATTTCTTCCTCTTGTTCGCTCTTAAAACCACTCCAGTCAAGCTTTAGCTTTCATTACTTAAATCAAAATTGCTCTCTTGTCTAGGTCACTGGAGAACTCTTTCCTTGTGAAATCCAACAATTCAGCCTGTCTTTATAACTACCAGAGTTGATCTTTCCCTTCTTTGAAAAACATTTTCATCTGGTCTCAAGGACAACCTAAGCTTCGGGCTTCCGTGTCACTACACTGGCTACTCGGGGATGTCTTGTGCCCATTACTTATCCTCTCCGCCTCTTAAGATTGGAGAGCTGTAGGGTTCTGTCCTTCTACCTCTTCTTTATCTACACTTAACTTCCTTGGGGAACTCAGTTTATCTCATTGCTTTGAATACACCTGTATGTTGATGCCTCTCACATTTATATCCAGACTTTCCCTCAGACACCAACCCTTGTGTATTCAATCACTGGGCACATTCTGCTTTGAGTCTTTGCATTTGCTGACTTTTGCCTATAACTCTTTTATATTGTTCATTGCTTGCTCCCTTGGCACGCAGGCCTTTGATGAATATCCCTTTTCAATGAGACCTTCCTGGATTATATCTTCACTATGTTTCTTCCATGCTTGGTTGTTTTCTAATGTTCTCATCACTACCAGACTTCTTTACGTTATACTAGCTTATTTGCTGGTTGCCTTTACCACTTTTAGAATGTAAGCATCCATAGGGCAAGTGCTTTTGACTCTGATGCATTGCTGTAGCCCCAGCCCGAGAATCGTTTCTGAAACATAATAACTCTCAATAAGTATTTGATAAATGAATGACTCAAGCAAGTAGTCAGATCTTGGTAATTTTGCCTGAGACTTTAATATGCATTTCAAACACACTATATATAAAATTTTTCACATGTACTTTATCCCATAGGATGATCTTTTTGTTATTTCCAGATCTTCTGCCTATGGTCATTACATCCATCATATAGAGATTAAAATGAACTTGTTTTTTAATCTTCCCTAGTCCTGGTCAAGTTACTATCTATAAAACCATTAGAGGACATGCATTACATTATTAATGATCATTTTATACCTGAAACAAGTCCTTGCCATATTTATGCTAATAGATATGGTGAGTCTAGGAAACAATTTGCCTGTGGTGATATATCTGTATTTTCCACAATTTCGCATGGGATTTATTTTTAAGTATGTAACAGCCAGGAAGAAACAAAGAAAAAAGGAGGGAAGGAAGACAGACAAGCTTTGATAAGTATCTTTAAAATGTATCTACAGTCATGTTTTTGGTCAACAACATATGTTGATTATATTGGAGCAGGAAAATTCTTACTGCTTAGTGACATTGTAGCTGTCACATATAGCAGAACACATTAGTCACATATTTGTGGTGATGCCAGTATAAACAAACCAGTGCTGCCAGTCATATAAAAACATATATATATAAGTACAAATTTGCTTGTTCAGTGATCAGTAAGGGCATGGAAGTATTTAATAACTAACGTACTCAACTCTAAAAACAATAAGGAAAGTGCTTAGTGTACTTACTTTTGGCTAAGAGAACTATATTAGCTTTACTGAAACCTTACAAACTCACACATACATGCGCATACTCAGAAGTGTTCACTGTTAAAAACATGTTCTGATTTCTTTTTCCTTAGGACAGCATTGCTTGGATCCAGATGCTTACATATTGGATGTATATCATGTAAATCCTCAAGCAGAATGGGTCATTAAACCCCAATCAAGTTTTTGAAATATCCTCAAGATGGCAGCTGTGATGTTTAATATGACCAGAAAATTCTACATTAAGTAAGGTTGGGGAAAAGGCTGATTTTGACATGTTTGTTCCTATAACCCTCGTGGTGCTTCTCAGCCCAAGTGATGTCTCCCAGCATCGTCAGCATAAACTGTGGAAGAGGATATGGTTAACCGTTTGAACTAAAGCTTTCTCATGACAATTCCTTGATAAGAGCGCAAGTAAGAGATCATGATCCTTCTGAAGAGAGACCAATTGAGAACAGGAATTCTGATCATTTCTAGTATGTTGGCTACAGCAGAAATGAACTTGATCCTGTATCTAAGGATAAGAAACACTTCTCTGTGTAGCAAATGCTACCAAACACAAGAGGTGGAAAAAAAAGACTTTTTTATACTTATGCTATATATACATATATTGTCCTGTTTAAGCAAGAATGCTAGAAATATCAGTAACTTCCACTCTATAAAATAATTCATTCTACTTTCCAGTGGAATCAGTTTCTAAAAGTTACACATACACTATTTATGCTCTGACTTACTCCTGAATTGGAGAAGGAGAAGCTTCTGTTTAAAGACACTGTACTGTTATGTACGTTGTACTGTATCATGATAATCAGCATTCTGGTGCAAATGAACATTTCTTTTTCTTGCTGGTGAAAATTTACATTTATAAAGCTTATTCCCTTTGAGCACAGGGCCCCCTAGGCAAGCTTAGTTTGACAAAGGGTATTCTTGTGTTTTCATAACCTGTGTAGTCAAAAGTCACAGAGCCTCTATTTTTCTCATCATGATTATGGTGCTCAATGAATAGCTTTCCATGTGCCGGGCATTGATTTCCTTTTCTGATCAAACATATCACTTTTTTTATATTTTACAACTGTAAATAGTCACTTCTGCAACCCCCATTTAAGAATACAGAACTGCCTTTATCCAAGAGTACTTAAAAATACTGTTACATTCAGATTTTCATGCTGTAAAAGCAGGTTTTGTTTCTGTTCATCAATCATAGTCATGGCCAAGCACTGGGGATTAGCATCAGGTTTTAAAATCAGATGCATATTTTGTAAGCGGAAAACTGTCTCGCTATCAAGATCCTGTGGAGCCATTTTCAGACCTAAAATTGATAAGAACACACAGTCCCCATGATTGTAATTGAAAGCAAATCTAAAATATGCAGAAGGGTCAGACAGCTCTGCCTTTCATCTTGAGAATGCAGATATAGTTTTTCTGGGGTGAGCTAGAAATGGGGCCGACGTCTAATTTATCCCACATGCTTTGGATTAGAATCCACAGATTGGTATTTTGTTGACTTTGTATCAGTTTTAATGAGCTTTGACACTCAAATGAATCTCTTGCAGTTCAAACAAGAGACAAAATTGCTCATAATTGCAGAAAGCATATCTGCTTACCAAGTCTTAAAACATAATGTGATAATAATTAAAGCCCACATATACAAGAAATTTTATATGCTGCATTATGCCTTGATGTCTATAAAAACATTGCTTATATTCAACATGTAGATAATTCAGTTTCTGATCATTAAGATTTTGTTACATTTTTGTAGAAAACTCAAATATCTATTCATTTTATTTGTTTGAGAATTCTCATTTCCTTTTCCTGAAAACGCATTAGGAAAGAAGCATGGTCTGTAAGTTTAGACTTACATTTCATTAGCTTTTGGTATGTGGGTAATTGATGACATATGAGTTTACATAATGAATTTCAAGAGTCTGAAAAAATGCTTTTATCATTTTTGCAATTTAAACAACAGGAATAAACATTTCACTTTATGTTGCTAAGTTCTAAGACATAAGATGGCAGCAATATATGCCTATACACATGAAAGAAATTCTTCAAATTAACTACCTTACACTTCTATGTATATATGAAAATAATGATTGATTTATCTCATTGTATTTCTTATCATTTAGAATAAATTGTTTATATAGAAAATTCATGAATCTAGTCATTCAGTTTTTTACTTAGGAATTTTCATTTCTGTTGACTGAAAATACACTAGAACCTATACCTAAGTTCTAAGGATTTCAAGATTTACCTCACTTGTCATCAGTTTTAAATAAATGGCTAACAGTGACAGGTAAAAACAGTGTCTGGATTTCTTAGCCACTTTGTGTGTTTTCATAGGTCAGAGACTGAACTGAGTCAATTACTTTAATCATTCTAATACATTCAAGGATATGTGACAACTTTCAAATAACTGTATTATATAGAAGGCCACATCAATACCAATAGCATTATCCAATGATAACTTTTATTCTTAGTTATAGGGTTAACTGATTAGAGAAGAATTTTCAGTAAACACCCAGATGAATTTTATATGAATAAAGAGGGTTTTTTTTACTAATTCTATCTTTAAAGAATAAACAAACCCTTACAATTGAAATTTAAAAATGCATGCCACTTAAGTATTGAAAAATCATTCTTGCCTTATCAAGAGTTGTTTTAAAATAGTTATGGCAATCTGTAAAAATGAATAGTATATTTGCAAACAAAAGCCATCATCAGACTGAGCTTTTAAATTCTGTTTTTAATACCTTCACACCTCACCTCACCCCTGCTGCCCTTGGTGCACAGTTAAGAAAGTAATATCCAGGAAAGGACTAGAGAAAATTAACATTTTAGGTATACTTATTCACTTAAAAAAAAAAAAAAAAACTAGAACTGGCTCACTTTCTCACTTTTTCCTGTATTCTGCAAAAGAGAATCCCTTTGCTAAGCAGCTCATTTGGAGATATAATGTTTGGAGTGAATGACCTTCAAACAAACTGGAATGTTAATTTCTTTATAATGTATACACAGTATAAACTACCTCACTTGCCTTTCTTGGGAAAAAATTAATGGACTTTAACAACTTTTGTTACAAACTGTCCCTGAGTCTTGTTACTTCAGTTAGCTTTCCGTGTACACTTAATAATATACATTTAATAATGTAAAATATTTTTAGCAAAAGCTTGAAGCCAAAAATACTCTGTTATCTGGTATGCTTTGAGAGAGTTCTTGTCCCTTGGTCATTGTCTTGTGTGTTTAACCCCTACTGAGATGCAGGTTTTCAAGTGTAGGGATTAATAGTCATCTCTTCTTGCAGGCATTTTTCAACTGCTTTTCCTCTGTTGTAAGTGACTGAAAAGTAGGATTAGATTAACATGACCCTTCTTTTATCACGCATATTTCAACTATTTTTCACAAATGTATCACATGTCTGAAAATATTATAAATTGTGGGACTGAATAGTTCCTAGTTTCTGATAGGCATTTTCAAATCTTTTCCATAAATATATCACTTAACAAAAATTATATAACATGGATTGAAATGTTACTTCCAAGCATTTTCCGTAGATCTACATACATATGCGCCTTAACTTTAAAATAACACGTTTTCTTTCAGGAATTTTCCAACTATTTTATAAAACTGTGATTTAATTGAAAAATGGTATGTCACAAGGAATGCCAATGTTTTATGTTGTCTCCCACCTTAAGAGTAAATGATCCTTTTGTCCCATCAGCTTTAATTGTTCAGTATAATATGTATGTTGCATTTTATTGATGAAAATAAAAATTAAAAATAAAAGCATTGCTATGAGAATTCTTATATTTAACTACTCTGCGGCCACCGTGGTGCTGATGAAAGAACAGGAGCTTGAACATCGGGAGGTTTGTGTCTGAGCCCTGTAAGTCTCTGTCACTTACTAGCCAGGTGGTGGTCTTGTTCAGAATCCACATGTACACCTCAGTCAGGGTGGGTGGTTGTGGGTAGGGGATAGACTGAATAAGTAAGCACTATTTCTCAGATTTGATGCTCTGTTTGCCCAAGCTTTTAGTAGGAGCTTCAATTTTTCTTATAGAAGAGACATTTGACAAAGTTCAGTACCCATTTGTGAATTTTTATAAAATTCAACATTTTACCATATGTGCAAAAGGCAAGAAAAAGCATAAAGATTAGATAATAACAAATTGCCCAGCTAGTGTAGCTCAGTGGTTTAGCATCGATCCAGGCACCAAGAAGTCATGGTTCAATTCCTGGTCAGGGTGCATACCCGGGCTTTGGGCTCTTCCAAGTAAGGGCATGCAGGAGGTAGCCAATCCATTCTGTTTCTCTGTCCTCAATGTTTCTATCTCTCTCCCTTTCTCTAAAATAATAAAAATATTTTTAAAAAATAAAATGGAGTATGTTTGCAAATTACATGAGTATTGATATAGAAAAGCCTCAGGTATCCTCAGCTATTAAGATAATTTGCAAGATTATAACAAGATTATATAAAAATTAATTACATATTTGGAAACAGCCTAGGTGCCCGTCAGCAGATGAGTGGATCAGAAACCTGTGGTACATCTACACAATGGAATTCTATGCTGCCATTAAAAAGAAGAAACTCACCATTTGCAGCAACCTGGAGGGAACTGGAGAGCATTGTGCTAAGTGAAATAAGCCAGTTAATGAAGGAGAAGCACCACATGCTCTCCCTCATTTGTGGATAATAAAGAACATTGTAAACTGATGAACAAAAGGATAGATACAGAGGCAGTAAAGCATCAAACAGACTGTCATATTATAGCAGGAAGATTAAGGAGAGGTGAGGTAGATAAGAGATCAATCAAAGGACTTGTATCTATGCATATAAGCATAACCAATGAACATAGACACTGGGGGGTTGGGATATGCCTAGGAGGGAGCAGGGGCAGTGAGGAGATATGTACACATGTAACACAATAAAAGAATAAATAAAACTGAAAAATCAAAAAAAATGCATTTGTTATTAATAGCAAATAAGTGGAAAATAAAATTTTAACTGCCACTTCCTATAGCATCAAGAAACAAAATACTGCCAAAACTGGTTTGGCTCAGTGGATAGAGCATTGGCCTGCAGACTGATGGGTCCCAGATTTGATTCCGGTCAAGGGCATGTATGCTGGTTGTGGGCACATCCCCAGTGGGGGGCGTGCCGGAGGCGACTGGTTGATGTCTCTCATCGATGTTTCTAGCTCTCTATCCCTCTCCTTTCCTCTCTGTAAAAAATCAATAAAATATATTAAAATTCTCATGAGTACATTAGTACATTTAACAAAATACATGCAAAACATGTTAAAAACTACAAAATATTTTTGGTAGAAATTAAAGACTAGCTAAATAAATGTATAGATGTGCAATATTTCTGGGTAATAAGGTATGGGTGGATGAGAATTGGCAAGATGTCAGTTTTCCACAAAATCCCAATCATAATACCAGTAGGCTTTTTAGGTAGAAATTAATAAACTAATTATAAAATTTATATGGAAATATAAAGAATCTAGAATATCTACAATAATATTACCAAAAAAAAGAAAAAAGAAATAAAGAACAATGTTGAATTAGACTGAATGGTGCCAAAGTATCCTATATGGAAAGGAAACTTTGAATGGATAGTACTAGAACAATTGGATGTCCATCCATATGGGGGGAAAAAACATAGCCCCCTCACAGGATACACAAAAATTCAGCCAAAATGGATTATAAGGATAATTTAAAAACCTAAAACAAGGCTTTCAGAAGAAAACAAGTAATACCTTTGTGACTTGGACAGGGGCACTGATTTCTTAGAAACAGCAATGCTTAGAAAATAAATGATAAATTAGACCAACAAAATTTAAAGCAGCTGTGCATCCAGAGATTAAGAAATCAAATAAGCAAACTACACGTCAGGAAAAAATATATATTTGTAAAGCACATATTTGACAAAAGACAGATTCAGGATATATAAAGAAACTCACTAAAGGACAAACAATCCATTTTTTAAATGGGCATAGACTTGAAAAGACATTCAGGAAATATGAATGCATTTGTCAAAACTACATGAATGTTTGCTAAAGATTTCTGCATTTCATTATATGTAAATGTTGCCCAAAAATAAAAATAAAACCTGTGAATAATATATAAATATTGAAATTTAGGTAATGATATGCATAGTGAAACATTAAGAGGAAAGTACTGGTGCCTGTAACTTATTTTGAAATGTGTTTAAAAATAAGATAGATTGATAAATGCATAGAAACATTGATGGATAAATTTGCACCAGCCCAAACACAGTAAAATATTTATGGTAGAATAGTGGTGGATATACCAGTATTCAATGTAATATTTTCTATGCTTGAAATTTTTCATAGTATAATTTGGAAAGAATTCTTATAATGTCATGCTGAATGGTGATATATTGAACATTTTCTTCCTAACAGTGGTTCTCAACTGGGGGTGATTTTATCTGCCAGGGGACATGTGGCGATCTCTGGAGACATGTTTGGTTGTCACCACTGGGGAATGCAAGGATACTATTAGTCTCTAGTGTGTGAGAAGCCAGGGATGCAGCTAAACGTGCTATAACACACAGGACAGCCTCCCCGACAAAGAATTATCTTGTCCTAATTTCAGTTGAGCTAAGCTTGAGACACTCTGTCCTAAGATTATAGCCAAGGAATGTTTGCTATTTCTATTAAACATGGTATAGCAGATCCTAGCTAGTGTAGTAAGTTAAGGAAAAGGAAAGACAAATTTTTGAAAGAACAAAATAACAAATTTGCAGGCAATATGACTACATGATTATGTAAAATCCTCAGTAAGGAATCTATTGTTAAAATTGTTAAAATTAATAACATTTAGCAAGGTCATGGATCAAGGTCAATTATAAAAATCAATTGTGTTCTACATATTAGCCAACAACAACTGGGAAATAAAATGCAAAAGCAATACCATCTGTTCGTGACTTTGGGGTAAGCAAAGATTTCAGATAATGTTGGACATTTTCTCAATTCCAAAGATCTCTTCAAAATATGATTTTAGGGATTAGCGGAACAGCCAGTGCTGCAGCAGCAGTCCTCTCCCCTGTCACCATTGCTACCGCCGAAGGAAGCGAGACACTGTGGCCTGGAAGCTCTTATCCAGACATCTGATAGAGGACTCCTAACAAGATACAGTCACTGTAATCCTTAAACACCTGGATCACTACAATTACCTCTACATTTCACAGCATGAACACCACAGAACTAGAGAATGAACGTTTGGAGGATAAAAAATCCAATCCTCTCTAACTCCTCAGATCCTCAAAGATGATTGATAATACTGGAGAAGATGAAGAAATGGAGGAAACTGTCTTCTCAGGAACAGAGGAAGCAAGACCACAGGTCACAAAAAGTGCTTGTCCTCCACAAGGAAGATTGAATAAGTGTATTACAAATGGAGTTTTATTTTTTTAAGAGTTAAAAAAAATTTTCTTTAATTGATTAAGGTATTACCTATGTGTCCTTATTGTCCCATTGCACCACCAACGCCCTAGTCATGCCTCAACCCCCTGATGTCTGTGTCCATTGGTTAGGCTTATATGCATGCATACAAGTCCTTTGATCTCTCCCCTTTACCCCCTCCCTCCCTTACCCTCCCTCCGAGGTTTGAGCATGTGATAAATGCATCTCTGTCTCTGTATCTGGTTTTGTTCATCAGTTTATGTTGTTCATTATATACCACAAAAGAGATCATGTGATATTTATCTTTCTCTGACTGACTTATTTTGCTTAGCATAATGCTCTCCAGGTCCATCCATGCTATTGCAAATGGTAATAATTCCTTCTTTTTTATAGCAGCATAGTATTTCATTGTGTAGATGTATCACAGTTTCTTAATCCACTCATCTGCTGATGGGCACTTAGGCTGTTTTCAAATCTTAGCTATTGTAAACTGTGCTGCTATGAACATAGGGGTGCATATATCCTTTCTGATTGGTGTTTCTGGTTTCTTGGGATAGGTTCCTAGAAGTGGGATCACTAGGTCAAATGGGAGTTCCATTTTTAGTTTTTTAAGGAAACTCCATACTGTTCTCCACAGTGGCTTCACCAGTCTGCATTTCCACCAGCAGTGCGTAGGGGTTCCTTTTTCTATGCATCCTCACCAGCACTTGTTGATTTGTTGATGATAGCCATTTTGACAGGTGTGAGATGGTACCGCATTGTTGTTTTGATTTGCATCTCTCAGATAATTAGTGACTTTGAGCATGTGTTCATGTCTCTTGGCCTTCCTATGTCTTCTTTCGAAAAGTATCTATTTAGATCCCTTGCCCATTTTTTGATGGGTTGTTTACCTTCCTTTTGTTAAATTGTATGAGTTCCCTGTAAATGTTGGAGATTAAACCCTTATCAGACATAACACTGGCAATATGTTCTCCCATGCAGTGGGCTTTCTTATTGTTTTGTTGGTTTCTTTAGCTGTGGTGAAGCTTTTTATTTTGATGTAGTCACATTTTCTAGGAATGTGTTCATTTCATCAAGGTTGTCCAATTTGTTGGAATAGAGTTTTTTGTAGTACTTTTTTTTTTTTTACAGTCCTTTGTATATCTATGGGGCTAATTGTTACTTCACTTCTTTCATTTCTGATTTTGTTTATTAGGGTCCTCTCCCTTTGTTTCTTGGTGCACCTGGCTAGAGTTTCATCAATCTTGTTTATTCTTTCAAAGAATCAGCTCTTGGTTTTATTGATTTTTTTTCTTTTGGTCTCTATATCATTTATTTTTGTTCTAATCTTTATCTCCTACTTTTTGGGTACTGTGGGCTTTTCTTGTTGCCCTCTTTCTAATTTAAGTGGCAAGGTTAGATAATTTATTACCAGTTTTTCTTGTTTTTTTTGAGGTAGGCTTGTAGAGCTATGAACTTTTCTCTCAGGACTGCTTTCATTGTGTCCCATAGATTTTGGATTGTTATGTTTTCATTGTCATTTGTTTTGAGGACGCTTTATGTTTCTTCTTTGATCTCTTTGCTAACCCAATCATTTTGGGTTAATAGCATGCTGTTTAGCCTCCAAATGTTTGATTTTTTTTTCTTTTTTTGCATTGGTTTCATTGTAGTTGCTTTCTAGATTCATGCCATTGTGATCTGAGAAGATGCTTATGATTTCTATCTTCTTGAATTTGGAGAGACTTTGCTTGTGTCATAATATGTGGACTGTCTTTGAAAATTCCCATGTGCACTGGAGAATGTATATTCTGTAGTTTTGGGGTAAAATGTTCTGATGATGTCAATTAAGTCCATCTGATCTAGTGAGTTATTTGGGATTGCTATTTATTTGATTTTTTTTGTTTACTGAAGTTATCCAGTGGTATTAGTGGGGTATTAAAGTCCCCTACTATGACTGTATTGCTATCAGTCTCTCCCTTGATATCCCCCAAGAGTTGTTTTATGTATTTGGGTGCTTCTTAATTTGGTGCATATATGTTTACCAGTTATATATTCTTCAATTGCTCTCTATAGTATTATGTAGTGGCCTTCCTTATCTCTTGTTATGGCCTTTATTTTGAGGTCTATTTGTCAGATATAAGTATTGCAATCCCAGCTTTTTTCTCATTTCCATTTGCCTGAAAATTTTTTTTCCATCCCTTCACTATCAGTCTGTGTGAATCCTTTGTTCAGGGGTGGTTCTCTCCTTGTAGACAGAAAATATATGGGCCATGTTTTCTTATCCACTCAGCTACCCTATGTCTTTTGATTGGAGCATTTAATCCATTTACATTTAATATTATTATTTATAAGTACTTGTTTTTCATTTTTATTCTTAGAGGTCTGGTGTAAGAAATTTGTGCATTGGGGGGAAGGGGGTCCCTCAGCACAGCCTGTACCCTCTCCAATCTGGGACCCCTCAAGGGATGTTTGAATGCCCATTTACGCCTGATCCTGGTGGATCCAGTCAGATATCCCTCTCACAATCCAGGACTGCTGGCTCCCAACTGCTCACCTGCCTGCCTTCCTAATTGCCCCTAATCGCTTCTGCCTGCCAGCCTGATCACCCCCTAACCACTCCCCTGCCAGCCTGATTGATGCCTACTAGCTCTCTTGCCAGCATGTTTGCCTCTAACTGCCCTCCCATGTAGGCCTGGTCACCTCTAACTGCCCTCCCCTTCAGGCCTAGTCACTCCTAACTGCCCTTTCCTGCAGGCTTGATCCTTCCCAACTGCTCTCCCCTACAGGCCTGGGTCCCCTCCAACTGCCCTTCCCTGGTCACCCCCAAGTCCCCTCCTCTCCTGGCCATCTTGTGGTGTCCACCTTGTGGTGGCCATCTTGTGTCCACATGGGGCAGGATCTTTGACCACATGGGGACAGCCATCTTGTGTGTTGGAGAGATGGTCAATTTGCATATTACTCTTTTATTAGATAGAATAGAGGCCTGGCGCATGGGATCAGCTGGTTTTCCCTGAAGGGTGTCCCAGCTCAGGGGTTGGGTTCCCTTAGGGTGTGGGGAAGCCTGGGTGAGGGGCCTGTAGTGGTTTGCAGGCTGGCCACATTTCCCAGCGACCCAGGCAGAGCCCTGGTATCTGGGATTTATTTATCTTTTACCATTGAAACTTTGTAGCCTGAGTGGAGCCAAGCCTCCTGCTTCCTCTGTGGCAGCAACCATTTCTGTTGGTATTTATCTTCTATTACTGAAAATTGGTAGCCTTAAGTGGAGGTCAAGACAGGCTAGGGCTGCAGAAGCTTGGCTTCCTCCATTGCCAGGAGCAACCCTAGCCTCTTGCTCTCTTCAGCTCCATAGCTGCTGCCATTTTTGTTGGGATTTATTTATCTTCTATAATTGAAAGTTTATAGCCTTGAGTGGATGCCTGGGCCAGCCAGGGTGTGTGGAAAGCTTGGCTTCCTCCATCACTGGGGAAACCCACACCTCCCTCCTGCTCTCTCCGTGGCTGCAGCCATCTGTTAATTTGCATACTTGCTCCTGATTGGATGGTGGACATGGCTTCTGAGTATAATGGAGTGGGGGTTAATTTGCATATTACTCTTTTATTAGATGGGATGTTTGTGTTTCTTCTTGCTTTTTATAACAGTCCCTTTAGCATTTCTTGCATTGTTGTCTTGGTGGTAATAAACTCTCTTAGCCCTTCTTTTGTCTGTGAAGCTCCTGATTCCACATTCAATTTTGAATGCTAGCCTTCCTGGGTATAGTATTCTTGGATTCAGTCCCTTGCTTTGCATCACTTTGTATATTTCATTCTATTCCCTTCTGACCTGGTATGTTTCTATTGAGAAATAAGTTGATATGATAATGAGAGACCCCTTATAGATAACTTTCTCTCTCTGGCAGCCTTAAAGGTTCCAACTTTGTCCTTGATGTTTGCCAATTTAATTATGATGTGTCTTGGTGTCGGTCTTTTTGAGTTCATCTTGTTTGGCACTCTGTATGCTTCTTGGACTTGCATATTTTTTTTTCTTGTTAATATCAGGGAAGATTTCTGTCATTTCTTAAAACAGGTTTTCTATTCCTTGCTTCACTTCCTCTATTTTTAGTAACCCTATTATGCAGATGTAGTTTTGTTTTGTGTTGTCCCAAAGCTTCCTTAGGCTCTCCTCTTGCTTTTTAAGTTTTCTTTCCAGTTGCTGCTGTGTTTGTGTGTGTTTTTTTCCTACCTTGTTTTCTAATTTGCTGATGTGGTCTTCAGCTTCTTCTAGTCTACTGCTTAAACCTTCCATTGTGTTCTTTATTGAAGCTATGTCATTCTTCATTTCCTCTTGGTTCCTTTTGATGTTGGTGACATTCTCATTCAGCTCCTTATAATTTTCATTGAGTTGTGCATATTTGTCATCCAGCAGTTTGAGCATATAACCATTTCTCTGAATTCTTTCCCTGACATGTTACTTGCCTTCATTTCATTCAATCCTCTTTCTGGTAATTTCTCTTTTTCTTTCCTTTGGGGATTGCTTTTTTGGTATCATGTTTTGCTATAACATTTTGTTTCTGTGCTCTAGATCCAACTGCTTTGCTACCCAGGTTCTTTTGGGGGTGGTACTACTGGTGTGATCTCTTAGGTCTCCTGGGCTTGGTAATCTAATGAATCTCTCTACTTGAGAGCTCTCTACTGAAGAGAGCTATTTGGGTTCTTTTCATGTAGTTGGGTCTTGAATGTTTCTTTCTTATTCGTGGATAAAGTCTTGTTAAGGGTTAGCAATGTGACTCATCTCCAGCTTTGTTGTGCAAGCTGTTTTGGATGTGATTATGGCTCTGGCTCTTGTGTGAAAGGTTGTCTTCTATGGGTTCCCAGAGTCCATGTCCTAGGAGGAAGGAGTCTTGGGACCTGAGGCTTAGGAACTGTGACTTTGGCCAATGTGGTGTGACTCTTGCTGGATTAGTGTCACTCTGCAACTCACTATGAGGGGCCTGGAGCCCATGACAGTGAGAGGGAAAGGATGAGTGTCTCATAGTCTGTGATTGAGGCAGTGGGACTCTGGCCAAAGTGATTTCTCATTCTAAATCATGAAAGGGGTTTAGGATCCAGTAGCAGGCTGTCCAGAGGTAGCCAGGAGGGGGATGTCATGGATCCTACTGAGGGAGCCGTGTGCCCTTGGTTGGAGAGGCACGCACCCAGTGGCAGCACACAGCGGGGTCCAGGAGCTATCTGCAAGGGGTGTGTGCTTTTGGGGCCCACACACTGGATTGGAGTGATTGTGGTATGCCACCAGCGCGTGGAGAGAAAAGTCCCAGTTTCTGCTTTAGAGGATATGCGCCTTGGTTGTATATGGACGTCCAATGGCTGCTTAAAGAGGTGCCTAGAAGCCATCTGCTGGGGCAGTGGGCTTAGAAGGCCCTTGTTCTGGAGTAATGCTACTGTGGGGACTGGATGCTAGCAGCCAGGGTTGTGCCTTGTGGTGGCTCAGAGAAGCACCCAGGGGCCACCTACTGGGGCTGTGGGCTTAGGGGGGTTGCACACTGGATCAGTGCAACTGCAGTGACCAAAGGTTGGCAGCCAAAGAGAAGGATGTTCAAGTTTCTGCTGTCAGGGCCTTGAACCCTTGGTTGGATATGAGTGTGCCTAGTGGCAGCTCACAGAGGCACCCAGGGGTCACCTGATGGGGTGGTGACATCAGGAGGCCTGTATGCTGAAACCATGCAACCACGGTGTCTGTGGGTAGGCAGCCACGAAGGGGTAAGTCCAAATTTCTACTGCTGGGGCCCTGCATCCTTGTTTGGATATGAGCATGCCGAGCGGGGCACAAGAAGGCACCCGGGAGCCACCTATGAGGCATTAGGCTCAGAAGGCCTGCATGCTGGAAAGGCACAACTGCAGTGTTCATAAGTCAGCAGCTGGGGAGAGGTATATCCCAATTTTTGCTACCTTGCACCCTTGGTTGGAATAGCGGCACCCAAGAGCCGCCTGTGGAGCGGTGGGCTCAGGAGGCCTGCATGCTGGAAAACCACGACTGTTGTGTCCAGAGTTCTGCAGCTATGGGGTAAGAGCACTCAGTTTTTGCTGCTGCACCCATGGCTGGATATGCATGCATTCTGTGGTGACTCATAGGGACACCCATGGTGCATTTGAACACTGACATACTCTGAGGGGCCCTAGCAATGAAGCCATCTGACTGAGGTATCTGTGGGCAGTTATCTAGGAAGAAGGAATTCAAAATTTCTACTGCTGGGGCAGTTCACCCTTGTTTGTATAAGAGCACACCCAGCTGGAGCTCATAGTGGCACTCACAAGCTTCTTGTGGAACAGTGGGCTAAGGATGCCTGCGCGGCTGGAAATGTGTGACTGGTTTCTGTGAGGCTGTTGCGGGGGTGAGGGGAAGTCACACCTACTGCTGCAGGAACTGTGCATCTTGGAGGTGAAGCTCCTGTGGTCTGCGGGTCTGCAGGTGGAGCAACAAGATTTTGGCTGGAGTGGCTGCTGGGTCGTGGGCAATGTCCCAGGCTTGTCTGGGTGGTGGTGTTGATGAGTTCCTAGAAGAGGCCATTCTCCCCTTCAAGATTTCATGGGCTTTGTGTCAGAGTCCCACAGCCCGAGGAGTGTCCCCAGTGGTGTTAGGTGCTCCCTATCCAGAGGAGCCTGGTCTGCCAGCCCCTGCTACTCCTGCTGGATTTTCTGGAGTTTTCCTTTTTATGATATGGTTTACAATCTGATCATTCACAATTCCTGGCCATTAGCCTGATGAAAATTTATTTGGACTATTTATTGTCTTTTTTTGTTACCTAATAGGGGGGAAACTCTTAGAAGTCATTAGAATACCTTCAGTGCCTTCACTTTCGCCTCATTGGGGATGTTATTAGCTGGTTTTACCATTAGGAATGCTCCCTAATCAATGAGCACGTCCATATTAGTAACAAGTGGTCTTCAACTTCAAGAAATACTGCCCTTACCCTAATAAAACTGGGACTTGGACTTGATCCACAGGCTTTGAAGCATTTGAAAAGAGTTTGTTTAAGATTGTCTATGGGTCCATGCCTCATGATGGCATGTTCAACTGCTGTTATTTCCCTCTTCCTTATGAATTTTCCCTGGGAATGGGGGTTTCTTTTAGTTTTGTGGTAGGTGCTGTCCCTCCTGCTACATTTGCAAGGAGAAAGATACAGTACCGAGAAAGGCATTCCAACCTTACTAATAGCTGCTAGCAGTTTGGATGACATCATAGTTATCACTGGAGTCTTACAATCATGAACATAGTCTTCTCCACAGGTGGCATAATCTCCTAACTTCTTTTCAGAACATAATTATGCTACTAGGAACATTTGGAGAAATTTTTCTCGATATTTCTCAAGTAAAGATCAGACAAATCTTTCAATGAAGAAGGCATGCCTGATTTTGAGTTTGTTTCTGCCCTCTTAGTCGGCAATAACATTGGTATAATGAAGCTGGAGAATTATGCACACTAATGTTGATTTTCATTGTAGGAGTGAATTGGACCACAGATAAGATTGGAGTCCAAAATATTACTTCATTTGCACGAGATATTTTGCAACCCCTTCTTTTTGGTTTGGTTGGATTGGAAGTATCTGTTGCAGCTCTTAAATCAGATGTTATTCGTATTTCTATGGCTTGTATGAGTTTGGCATTATTGGTTTAAATTTTTTTTTACATTTTTCTTGATGTCTTTTACTGGTTTTAATTTTAAGGAGAAAATATTTATGGCTCTCATGGATTCCCTAAGCTACAGTCCAGGCTGTGTTAGGTCCTCTGGCTCTAGAAACTGCAAGAATCAGCTCACCCCACTTTGAACCATGTTCGAAGGATGTGATGACAATAGCATTTTTAGCTATCTTGATCACAGCTCCAAACGGAGCTCTACTTATTAACACACAAGGGCCTGTGCTCCTTCACATTAGTTAACACGGTCCAAGATTCCTCAAGCTAACAACTTCAAAGCTGGTCTAAAAGAGAAGTATGAGATTTTGACAGTATTGCTTCAGCATATATTGTCACAGTCATTAGAATTACAAGTACCAGATTATAATTAACTCTGGATAGTAGTGACAATGGAAATAATTTTAAGAGACTTATAGATTCCTCAGATACACAGCCTATCAGGACATGTGAAAGGGGAGAGGGAAAGAGGACTTTTCTTCAGCCTTCCCTGGAGTTTCAGATGAATGTGTTTCTTTTATGAACTACAAATGGATCTAAAGTCAAAACTTTGACATTATGAATTACCAAAGCCAGTCTTTTTTTATTTTTTAATATATTTTTTATTAATTTTTTTACATAGAGGAAGGGAGGGATAGTCAGAAACATCGATCAGCTGCCTCCTGCATACCCCAACACTGGGAATTTGTCCCCAACCAAGGTACATGCCCTTGTCTGAAATCACAGACCAATGCTCTATCTACTGAGCCAAACCAGTTTCTGCACCAAAGCCAGTCTTAAATAATTTAAGATTGGAATGAAATGAAGCAATAAAGAGAAAGAGCCCTTATGTGATCTGCATTGCAATTATTGCAGGTAGTGAAGGAGATAAAGTTCAAATCACATTTGATAGCTAGAGAGGAGCTCTCCTATATCTCAACTTGTGTAAAGTTGCTAGACAGAGCTGCTGGCCTGACGTTTGGTCAAGGATGGCATTGCTGAGTCAACCAGTGTAGTGATGTCTGCAGTGTGTATCTCTGGAAGCAAACAGGGAAGCACTAGTGCCCACTGGGATCAGAAGAGAGCCCCACACTGCCCACACTTCCTGATGGGACCCCAGGGGTGGGGTGCACTGGCAGGCCACACACACACCTGGGTGGATTGTGCCCTCCAAAATAGACCATCTATGGATTCCTCCCTAGAGAAGATGTGGCTGCTGTCTTCTCTGGTGGGAACATATTCTGACATCTTCCTTCAGTGAAAAAACATTTTTTCAAGATAAAAATGACAAAAATAAATAATCAAAACAAGACATCAGGCAACAGAAGTGCCCTATGACATTCTCAGAAGACTCTACCTTATGTTATTCCTCTCTTCCTGAGTACTCACAATAGAGCTATTCCCATCAGATGCAGAACACTGTTTCAGAAGGAAATGACATCCCTCATGCCTGAGAGCAAAGGCTTTTGGTAAAACCTGCTTGTTCAACCAACTACCTGCCCAGGCCCTGCCTGGAGAAATTCCGTAAGAAATTTACCAAAGGAATTATTTTCAACCTGTGTCAACCACATCAAGCTCATCACCACTGCTGAATACACTGTCATTGATTTCTACCATGGACAGTTTTCCATTCAGTCAATAAGTGTTACAGGGAAAAGTATGCCTCTTCTCTCCCCATTGCTAGTGGGAGTGGGATTCTTGGAGTACCACTGGAATAAGCATTTCCAGAAGCCACTGTGGCAGGATTAGATATGCTAGAAAGCTTTATTTCTGTGGAATTGCATCTCTAGGTTGCATCCAAAGTCCTATTTTCCATAGTTCACAAATAGAAGTGTAGCTAGGGTTTCAGTAAAGCTAAAATTACAGTGTGGACTTTGCATTCCATGTTGGAGCTGGGTCCAGTAATTGGGCAAGTTGCAGTCCATTGGGCCAGTGTGTGTGTGGTGAGGGGTCCACATGGTCATGGGTCACATGAGAGAATGCCAGGAAGCCAAATGTGACGCACAAGCTAAGCATGCTAAGAGCAACCAAGAGCATAAGAGCACAACCTTCTTTGTTTAGGGGATTGTATGTCCCAAATTTCTGTGTGCTTGCAGTGGACACATCCATTCTGACCAATCATCTCTGTCCCCAGATGTGATTCCCTATGTCATTCCAACCTTACTGGGCATGTGTCTATCTTCCCGTGTCCAGTCCCCTTTCCCCAATGTTTTGCAGGAAACATGCCTATAATGTCTGACTTTCCTTGGCTCCTTCCTTGTTATTTATAATAAATTTTACAAGTATTAGAAAGACAAACAAGACTGTCTCCTTTGCACAGGATTTTCCTGTGCTCCTTTCACACAGTCCAAGAAGCCTCTAGCTAACAACTTCAAGGTTGATTTGAAAAGGAAGCATGTTACCTTGACAGTATTGCTTCAGCATGCATTATCACAGCCATTGGGATTTCAGGTGCTGGACTATAGTCAACACTGGACAGTAGCGACAATAGAAATGATTTTAGGAGACTTATAGGCTGCTTAGACACACAGCCTGTTAGCACATGTGAAGCGGGGGATGCTCTACTTCAGCTTTCCCTGGGATTCCAGATGAATGCATCATCACTGCCAATGTCTCGCTTTATGAACGATAGGTGGATTTGAGGTCACAACTTTGACATTCTTTGAGGAATTCCCCAAAACAGTCTTAAATAATTTAAGTGGGAATGAAACTTGAAGCAATAAACAGAAAGAACCCATATATGATATATGTGAGTCTCTCCCACACCAAAGTCCCACGTGGTTCAGGATTTGGGCTCTGGAGGAAGCTGCACACACATGAAAGAGACTAGAAAACATTTGGAAATATTGGGGGCCAGATGGGAGCCCAGCTCAAGAGGAAGGACTCTGCTTTGCTCCCGTCTTGCAATTCCTTTTATTCAGGTTTTGGGATATACCCATAGCTTTTAGGCAGGCAATTCCAATGATAGCCCATCCGTAAGGATTTACATAAAAAGTGGACATTGCTTCAACTACCATTGCCTCAACTAAACAGTGAGTGCTTGGCTCTGATCTTTCAGTCTTCCAGGTTAATCACCCGAGTTCCTTGTCCACACTTCTCTGCTAGTGAAGGCAATGGGTGGCTTCCAACAGATATACACTGAAACTGTTGCTGGTATTGGAGATAAAGTTTAAATCACTTTTGATGGCTAGAGAAGAGCTCTCCTGCATCTCAACTTGTGTGCAGTTGCTAGACAGAGCCGCTGGCCTGCCATTTGGTCAAGGATGGCATTGCTGAGCCAACCACCGCAGTGATGTCTGCAGTCTGTGTCTCTGGAAGCAAACAGGGAAGCTCTAGTGCTCACTGGGATCAGAAGAGCCCCCCACACTGCCCACATTTGCTAATGGGGGCCCAGGGGTGGGGTGCACTGGCAGGCCACACACACCCATTTATGGATTCCTCCCTAGAGAAGACGTGGCTGCTGCCTCCTCTAGTGGGAACATACTCTGACATCTTCCTTCAGTGAAAAACTTTCTCATGATAAAAATAAAAGTAAGTCATCAAAAGAGACACATCAGGAAACAGAAGTGCCCAATGACATTCTCTGAAGCCTCTACCTTATGTTATTCCTCTCCCCTGAGCACCCAAAATAGAGCTATTCTCATCAGATGCAGAATACTGTTTAGGAGGAAATAACATTACTCATGCCTGAGAGCAAAGGCTTTTGGTAAAACCTGTTTGTTCAACCAACTACCTGTCCAGGCCCAGCCTGGAGAAATTCTGTAAACTTTTACCTTTACCAAAGGAATTTTTTTCACCTGTGTCAACCACATTAACCTCATCACCAGTCCTGAATACATTGTCATTGATTTCTACCATAGACTTTTTCATTCAGTCAAGAAGTGTTTCGGAGAAAAGCCTGCCTCTTCTCTCCCAGTTGCTAGTGGGAGTGGGGTTCTTAGGGTGCCACTGAATAAGCATTTTCAGAGGCCCCTGTGGCAGGATGAGACATGCTAGAAAGCTTTATTTCTGTGGGACTACATCTCTGGGTTTCCAAAGTCCTCTTCCCTTTAGACCACTTTTAGAAGAAGTGTAGCTGGGGTTTCTGTCAAACTGAAATTAGAGTAAGTGCCCACAGTTTCCATTCCATGTTGGAGATGGGTCCAGTACAGCATCAGGCAAGTTGCACACAGCCTGTTAGCACACGTGAAAGCGGGGAGGGCTCTACTCCGCCGTCCCTGGGGTTCTGAGGAGAAGTGCCAGTTTAAGAGTGGAGCTGACCTCAGAGTACTGAAGCAAGGTTCCACCACAGCCCCACACTGGTCTGTGGATGAAGTTATACAATTTGTGAAGAAGGCGGCTCCTCAGACTGGCACCACCTGAAAACTCTTCAGTAGATATGAAACTGATGCAGGCTCTGCTGTGGCTGAGCGGTCGATCTGATGATGAAATATATGAGATGGAAGCTAACGCCAGCCTTAACTGCAGGTTACCACATCACAAGACAATAATAGTAACTTGGTGTCCATTCAGACTGCATGTACTATTCAGGTGCACCGATGCCTTCTTAACTGAAAAGTGTTTACTGAACGGTCTTCTTTTAGCAGAATGTTCACCTGAAAATTGTAAAACTAACATTATAATCTACTTCTCTAAAAACTACTAAAAGTATGAATATCAGCATACTCAAATTGGTAGTTCTACATATCTAATATTTTATTACACAGTACACTAATAGACTTTTTTCAGGAAACTGGAAAGGCTTCATTGATTTTGGAAAGTACTTATATACACAGGATTCGCAATTTCTATAAATATATCCATGAAGATGTTACCTTAGAAGAATACTTAAAGCTAAAACTAAATCATGGTTTCTCAAACTCACACTACTGACATATGGGGCCAGATAAGTCTATGTTGTGGGGACTATCTGGGTCTGGTAGGATCTTTAGCAGCATCCTTGGCTTCTATCTACTAGATGCCAGTAGCACTTCCCCTTTAAATATTTCCAGACAAATGTCCTCAGGGGGCCATGTGGCACAAGCTGTGTACTTGTTGGGCATAGAAGGACTTCCTTCAAATGTGTGCCTTTTTAGGTTTGGCAGTCACAAACCAACATTGTATGATCTGTATGCATTTATGATTCACTGATAATTTGTTTTTAAAATCATTTTGACTTTTAATTAAGACTTTTAATATAACCATATTTATATTAAATATATGTAGCTACACATATTTAGTAGCTACATTAGGCAAGTAATTTGTATGGCACAGTGATAAAACGATAGTGTAGTTTGTGGAAAAGCACTGACTAATGAAGTCTTTAATTCAACTGGATATTTAAGTGAGGTTTACTTATCAAATTCAAAACAAAAATAATTGAGAGTTTTGAATAAAAAAGCAGATGGAGACAGATGTTTTTTTTACCTAGATAAATAACACTTTGGAGGGTTTGATTTAAAATTGTTCTTTAGGTTGTTAAAGACTAAAAAGCCATTTATAATTGCTGAGTCAAAAGAGTGCATTGGAATGTTTGCTTAGAAATGGGCGAAACTCAGAATTCAAGTACTACTTTCCAATCTGATGTGCTTTGGAACTGGCTACTAAGATATAAGCCCAACCCATAGTATAAAGCTACTCATTTTTCACTGCAACTTGACAACTGCACAGATATTGCTATCTGTTTTTTAGTATTAGTTAACTTGAACAGGATATACCTTAAAAAGATACATATTTTTCCAGCTTTATTATTAACACAATAGGCTCTGAATTGAATACTAAAACTATGGAGGATTGGTTATATTGTGACAACTTTGGAATTGAAGTTTGGAGTAGAAGTTTGTTCTGATGGCACAACTGCATGAGAAGAAAACATTTTGGGTTTCCAGATTGAGAACTTGCAACTAACTAGAATCAGTTTACAACTTTCTACATGGAGAAAAGACTTGCTATGAAAAATGTCAGCAGAACCAGCAACTATGCTTAGTGATGCTGCAAAACCTAATGTGGTAAATTTAAGATTAGTCCTCTGTAATTTAATAGCATGGAAGTTGAATCATAACTGGTACTGCATGTTGTGTTTAGGATCGTTATGGGTGGAAAAGTTGTGTAAGAATATTTGAACTACGACACAAATTCTTTGTTTCTACAGTACAAGAAACTAGCTTGGTTTTAATATTTTTAAGTGTAAACTGGATTATCTTGCTCATTTTTCTGTTATCTTCAATATCTTTAAAGATGCTTATGCAAGGAAGGATGGCAACATATTTTCCCAAGGCATATATGACCAAAGGTCAAAACTTAAGTTAGGAGCTTGGAAAAACTGTTATACATATTTTTTACATCTTTCACAATTTAACAATGACTATCATTGAAGTAGGTGATTATCTTATTACTAGAGGCCCATTGCACAAAATTCATGCATGGGGGAAGGAAGTGTGTCCCTCAGCCCAACCTGTACCCTCTCCAATCTGGGACCCCTCTCACAATCCAGGACTGCTGGGTCCCAACTTATCACCTGCCTGCCTGCCTGATCAACCCTGAACACTCCCCTGCCAGCCTCATCGATGCCTAACTGTTCCCCTAACTGTTGCCTGTGAGCCCGATTGCCCCTAACTCCCCTCACCTGCTGACCCAGTCACCCCAACTTCTGTCTCTTGCCAGCCTGGTCGCCCCCAACTGCCCTCCCCTGAAGGCCTGGTCACTTCCAATTCCCCTCCCCTGCTGACCCAGTCACCCCTAACTTCCTCCCACAAAGGCCTTATCATCCCCAACTGCCCTCCTTTGTAGGTCTGGACCCTTCCAACTGTCCTGCCCTGCTGGCCTGATTGCTCACAAATGCACTCCCCTGCTGACCATCTTGTGGTGGCCATCTTGTATCCACATGGGGGTGGGCATCTTTGACCACATGAGGACAATCATCTTGTGTGTTGGAGTGATGGTCAATTTGCATATCACTTCTCTATTATATAGAATTGCCAAACTGAGAAGTTGTGAATATCTTATGAATTAGAATGATTTAAAGTTGTTTTTTTTCTTTTTCATTTATAGAAGATCCATAGGTTGGAAAATTATAGCTATGTATTCATTGAAATGTAATTTCTATAAAATTTAATTGAAATATAACTATAATTTACAAGATACATTGTGGAGCAGGTACTGATGGACTGAAATGAATTTTGAAAATATAGCATCACCTGTTTTATTTTGAATCAAAGTTAAAAATGAATTATCTTGAATTTGCTAAAGCTATTTTAAAATCTCCTCTTACACTGCAATAACATAACTATGAGACTCGTCTCTCTAAGTTTTTAAAACAACATATAAAAGTCACTTTTATATACCTTACCCCCTAGAAGACATGTCATAAACCTTAAAAGGTATTAGATAAATTAAGAAGCACAATTGTGCAATGGCAAAATATTTAATAGGAATTCTCTATATCCCTTATATATTTTTCATAATACGTATTAATTTAAAATTGTTTTCTCTTGTCCCTCTCATATTTATTCTAATAGTAGTTAATAAAATGCAGTTTTATTGTGCCATCTTTAATTTTAAAAACTGGGTTTGTATTATGTCTGTTTTTTTCATGTCATTTTCCTAGTAAATCATTTTGCTAATATTTTGCAAAAATGTCAGTCCACAATAAGAAATTTTCGAAAAACAAAAACTGGTCCTTCACCATAGACAACTCAGAATTCTAGTTGAGAGGCTAATTGTTCAGTATCACCTCCTCTCCCCAGCTCTCCCCTCCATGGTCTTTTTCCTTAGGTTTAGGTCTGCCTTTGTTATGAGGCACCTTTTCTTAATCTTCTGACCACCCCAAGGGATGTCTGCATATTGATAGGATTCTCTTATGGGTAAAAAGACTATTGCTGGTCCAGAGAAATTAAACTACAACCATGTAGGTAGAGTTGCTAGAATCAGCAAATCTTATTGCTGGAACGGGAAGAAACATAGTTCAGTATCTTGCCCACATTTGGAGTAGGTGCTGCAATTTGCTGAGAACTAAAGCAGCATTGGATTTGGGTTCTGCGGCTCTGGGGTGAGTGTGCATCAACCGGACCTTTGATTCGGCGGCTACCTAAACCACGGCAGCCAGAGCCCCATTTGTAAAGGGAGGATCATATATGCACCCCAAAGAGGTGCTGTGAGAGGATTGCAGGACTTGCCTAGGGGAGGCCCCTTAGAGCACTGGGATGGAGCCAGCAATTGTTAGTTCTAAGTCTTCACTGCTGTGTAAAGCACTTTCACGTGTTGCCATCAAACTTAACTTCCGCCACAGTTTGTGAGGTAGCAAGACTGTTCTCCCCAACATGTTAGGCACGAGGAAATGCAGGCGTAGAGAGTTATATGTGACCAACACAGACCCATAAGCAGAGACTCCCATGTCCAGCCCCAGCTCTTTGCACCCTAAGCACAGCCTTTGAGGCACAGGACCCCCTGCGGGCAGGACCGGGGTGCTCACTCCCCGATGGGCAGTTGTATCCTTACCTTCAGTTAAATCTAACTTGCCCTCCCAGTAGGTAGCAGCTTCCATCTCCTGGGTCTGGCCCTGCTCTCTAAAGCGAGAGAATGAAAAGGTCCATGACGCCCTCATTTCTAGAAGAGAGCCCGCCGCCGGAGCCAGCGCCGGGTTACCTGGCCGGAGCCTCCCCACGAGGGCCCGCCGCCCAGGCCCCACCTTTCCCAGCTGCTTTCACCGGAGAACCACACTCCACCGCTTCCCCTCGCTTCCCACCGCCTCTCCCCGAGGTCCCGGGTCTCAGAGGCACCCCCGTGACGTCATCACAGACCCACCCATCGCCCCCTCCAGGGCTGCCTGCCCGAGCAGCACCCCTTAGACTCTGTGTGCTGGTTGCGCTAGCCCCGTCTGGATAAAGGTTATTTTAGCGGCTTTCCACTTTTCTAAAAGAGACCATACAAGGCTGACACTGGAAACACCCGCTAGTTTCCCCCCAAAACCACTTTCTGCACGTCCAGGGGACCCCCGTCCTTCACAACCACCCACCCCCTCTTCTCCGTCCCCCCTGTGCAGACCCTGTCTATGCAGGACGCGCGGGAGCCACCACGTCCTGGCAGCCGGGGTGCCGGTGGCTGCAGTTCTGCCGCCTGCAGAGCTGCACCCGGCGCTCAGGTGCGCGACTCCGCCCCCGAGTCCGAGACCACACCTCCCAACGGCCACCAACGGCCGCCGGAGCCTACACCTGCCTCGCGGGTGCCCCACGGCCCCGCCTCTCCGGGCTCCCTGACCCCGCCCCTCCGCCGGGATAGCCCCGCCCCTGGCCCCGCCCCGCCCCGCCCACCCCTGCCTTTCTACGGAGCCTTAGCCAGCCTGGCCTCAGCCAACAGCCTCTTGGGCCTGAGCGACCCCGCCTCCTGCGTCCTGGTCCACTTCCCAGGCCTCGCCGCTGACCCAGAGGACGTGGCTGGGAGGCACTTTGCGCTTGTGATCCCTCCCTGTCGGCTTGAGAAGTGGGGACAGGCTGAGCACCAGGCGGCTGCTGCACCCACAGGGGCTCAGTATTAAAGAGACCAAGAAAGGCGACCTTGCGGACCAGGGAGGGGCGGCTGTGCGAACATTGACTCCTGTGACCCCAGACTCATTGCCCGTGGTTTAGTTACGCAGGCAGACCGGGCAGAAGGGCCTGGGTGAGGCTCTGGGAGGAACCAATGGGCCCCTTAACCGGAGCTGAGTTTCCTGCTAGGGGCCCTATCCTTGCTGCCAGCTGGGCCAGATGTACTCTGTGCCACGCCCTCCTCCCCAACTTTTGTACCATTTCTTTCCAAAGTAGACCAATGCCCACGTCTGTCCATCAAGATGACCGGAGTCCTGTCTGTCCAGAGGTCCTGGCTGGGTGGAGGTCGGGGTGAGGGGGTGGGGGGTGGGCGGTCAGGAAACCCAGAGTCTGCATGGGGCTGAAATATAGGAGGCACAGGCAACAGAGGTTTGCAGGCGAGATTCCAGGCCGGGGAATCAAACTAGGGTGGAGGCAGAGGCCGCTTCCTGGCTGTTATGGCCCTGGGAGTCAAGAGAAAGTGCTCAGGAAGAGAAGGTAGCATCTGGTAGATGTGATCTTATCACCTGTTCAGGGAAAGTGGGCGAGGCACCAACAGCATCTGCTCCAGAGTGGTAGCTGACTGCCCCGAGTGGCAGGGCCTCGGCTGGTGGGAAACCGCAAGGCAGGTCTGGATCCCAGGATAGTTAAGATTATGTGCTCTCTCTCTCTCTGTCTTAAATATATTGATTTTTTACAGAGAGAAAGGGAAGGGATAGAGAGTTAGAAACATCAATGAGAGAGAGACATCGATCAGCCGCCTCCTGCACGCCTCCTACTGGGGATGTACCCACAACCAGGATACATGCCCTTAACCGGAATCAAACCCTGGGACCTTTCAGTCCGCAGATGGAAGCTCTATCCACTGAGCCAAACCGGTTTCGGCAAGATTATGTGCTCTCTTGACGGTGGTTGCGGCTTATTTCAAAACCAGATACACAGAAACAATGGACAGGGCTTGCGTAAGGCAAAGATAAACCTTTCTTTCACTAAAAAGTTATATACCTGGGGTGTGACTACCCACCGTGACCTGCCCAATTAAGAATTTGTGATCAGATCACCCTCGAGGTTACTTTTCATAGAACCCCTTTTTCTTCCAACTTATAATGGGATCCCTACCAACTCACACAGTGGCTAGCACGTGGTAGTTGTTCAATATAAATGGAAGAAATGAATGTTGTCTTTAATAGCTTGGAAGTATAAGATCTTGTGATTGCTTTCTTATTCCCCATTGTTCATTATCTATGAGAGACATTTATGTAGTAAGTAAAAAACCCATAAGGATTATCTTAATTATTTTTAGTCTAAATTGTCCAAAAGTAACTTCACCTGTGATGTCAGTGCTACCATTTGGGAAGTAGGCAGCTGTTTCCAAAAGTTTTAGACCAATATTCAGATTATCTGGTCTCCCTGTTATTTATTAGATGTGATGATTGTATATAGGATATTGACACTACTCCTCTGTAAAATGAAGAATCTCACATTCTGCCTGCTGCATAATCATTGTTAAAATGAGGTCATTTCTGTAAGAGCACTTTGAAAATTCTAGAACTCTTACTAGAACTCTAAATACCATTGGAACTTAGTTATTTTTGTTATTTCTTTTCAGTGATTGATCCAGGCCCAACCTCTCTACCTTATGGTTTGTTTACAGTTCACAATACCCATATGGGATGACGAGAACACCCTCCCTTGTTCTCCCCCATTTTGAACTTGATTTCTTCTTAAAGACTAGAGCCCTGGTGAACAACATTTGTGCACTGCAGGGGGCAAGGGGGGTGTGAGGAAGCGGCATCCCTCTCAGTCTGCAACCCCTTGGGGGATGTCTGCCTGCTGACTTAGGCCTGCTCCCACCCACCCCCACCCTGAGGGGTCCGTAGCATTGCAGCAGAGGTGGCTCCTGCCACTGCTGCTGCCCCGGCTAACTGTGAGCCCAGCTTCTGGCTGAGTGGACCAGGAGACAGCTCCTGAGTTGAGCATCTGCCCCTGGTGGTCAGTGCGCATCATAGCGACCAGGCGTTCTGCTGCTGGTCAATTTGCATATTAGGTTTTATTATATAGGGTACTTGGTTTCTTAAATGTTTCTTCTTAAAGGTATTTACAGATGCAATTATTCCTTTTATTGTCTGTGCAGGAGTAAACTCTAATGCTTTATTTATATCCTTTATTACATATAATGCAACACACATTTTCTTTGTCCAGTTACTTCTTGATGGCAAGAAAACAATTTGTGAATTGAATCCTAGGTATAAAATGTGCCATTCTTCACTATCAAACAATCTAAAAGCTCATGAAACGTGAAGTTATTCTGCAGAATAATGACTAATGCTCACCTGACAAAATCCCAAACTCTGTTTTAGCTCCATTAATAAATGGGCAGGGAGAGTAGGAACGAAGGAGAGGGAAGAGGGAGGGGTACAAAGTCTGAGGTAACTCTACAATCTGCTCTGTCTCCTGGTTTGAATCACTTTTTCACCCAACGTGGTAAACTGAGGTCCAGAATGTCCAAGCTGTCATCTCCCACTGTGGATGGTTTCCATAGAAACACGAACAGAAAGGCCACCCACAGTCCCCTGAGGGCCGCACCCTTGTGCATTTTCACTGCTAAGATGCATACGCTCCTTTCTTAACTCAGCAGCCCAGGTGGCTGCCTTTAGACTGCAGGAGTGTGCATCCTTAAGTCGCCAGGTGCTACAGAACTCAGCCTTCCCAATTGGCTGCTACCTCTCTCTAATATCTTCAGGCACATACTTAACTGGGAAGGACGTGCAGATAGCCACAGGAATTCAGAAACATGAGCAAGGCACAGAAGATGGATATAGGGAACATGACCACAGCTGCCTTTCTTGTTTATCAAATTAAAATCTCTCACAGAAATAGAAATTGAATTTATCATCCTCCAGATTGGAAAAGTAGGTCACTGCTAAGAGAGGTAGAGACCTCTTCTCCAAGTAAGCATTTGAAAAATGAAATCATTTTTCTAAAGATTACGGAATAACAACCATTTTGACCCCAGTCAAGGCCACAGAGCAAAACTAAATATATTTGAAGAGAATCAAATAAGACTTCAGAAATCTGGGTTTAAAGCTGCTTAGTTCGTTGAAAAGAATGTATGTGTGGCTTTTACATTTTCCTTCTTTTGAAATTGTACACATTCTCCCAGAGAAAGCAACTGATTAAGGAAACTGTCTGATTCCAAAGGGCGAAAATAAAAAAGACAATGAAGGAAGAGCAAACTAGCAGCAATGCCTTTTGTTCTGAAAAGTGCTGTTATGTCCTGACTCAACAAAGATATATCTAAAGGAGGTTGCAGCTCTTACCTTTGCTCCCTGAACCCCCTTGACCCCCTGCAGCCTGTCTTAATGCTTATGTGGCAAACAGCTAGTGCCCTCTGCTGGAGAATAACCAATAGCACTGCTTCCCTGTTGTAGAAATCAGAACTTAAAAATTTTGGTAAAGACAGAAAAGTATTCATTTTCTGCTCTAATCTATTTAGTCTATAATATTTTGTTTTCTAAAAGCTTACAAATAAAACTGTGAAATTCTGTCAAGTAATTAACAGAATATTCAATGCTAACAAAGATTTATTAAAAGAGCTTGAACAAAGCCAATGAATTCAGTGTACATTTTAAACTATTTAATAGAGGTATTTGTTGTACATGTGGTTTTAGTTTAACATAAACACAAAATTTCTCTATGAAAACACTTAACCTGAGTTGGAAATGAAATCTGAAGAAATTTTAATTCACAAAAATAACTCTTCAAAATATAAGCAATGATTGATCCGAATTGAGGAGTCTCCCTGAAATTCAGGTCTCAGATCCAGGACAGGAATGAGGGAAAACTCCTTGTAGGTCAAAAGCTCTGCTGAAGTCATAGGATTGCACTTGCGGGCCCTTAATCAGAGTGAGCTTTCTCAAACAGCCCCGGAAGGAGGTCTTGCTGCTCAGGCAGTTTTGCTTTACGTCAGCTGTTTGGGAAAGAAGTCCTGGTTAATTTTGTTAAATGACATGGACAACACAATAAGAACAAAAATAAACTCAACTGGTTTTTATATCAAAATTAGAATATTCTTCCACACATGTAGCTTCTGTGGTAAATCAACGAAAAGTTAGCATGTAATAATTTAAAGGCATAGCTGTGACTTAAAATGTCATAAGAGGTATTTATTTTATCATTTGTAACAGTTACTTGGAACTTCTGAAAATGCATAATTCTAACCCAAAACTGATGTGAGAGAATAAGATACCTATTTGTCTTCTAAATGATTATTCATCCAAAAATGAGTCCTTATAACGGGACTCATCTAAGGTGACTTGCCTCAGTAAATCCCCCAGCTTCCTTTGCATCACATCCAATATTCTCAAGAGTCTTATCTAATCATCAATTTACATGTGTATTTTATTTTAATTTCCCAAGAATTCCTAGTTATCTGAAATAGCCTTTTTAAAATGGTAAAGGATTTGTTATCCAAACAATGTATTTTTCTTAATCCCTAGTCTGAACTAAGACTTCCCCTAGAGACAATGCCCTGGAAAGTGAAAGAGCAGAGCTGACACTCCTACTTACCAGGATAGCCGCCAACATAAATGGGATTGTTGGTGTCCACTGAGGTGGACTGGATGTGTGGACTTGCAGCATGAATGGCATCCCCATCCACGACCAGCACCACACGGTGCTTGCTTTTGTTCGCTTGCAGTGTATGCCATTTTCCATCGCAGAGAGTGTTGGGAGCTTTGGGCTGGTATGCGGCTGTTATCCTACCAGCACCATTGTTAACATGAAACAAGAGCTAAACAACAGACACAAGCAAATATCTTAGTGAAATTTTCCATATTTAAGGAACACAGTCTATGACCATAAATCACTTTAAGTGGATATAATACTAGCCTTTTGCCAAAAAGGAGAGCAAGCTAAAAAATAAACACTCATTTTTAAAAATAACCTCTGAAAGAATTCAGATGCTATCTTATCCCTGAAATTTCAGAAAGGGCAACGGCCACCTCCCATGGGAACAAGGCTGAGCCACCACGTAACTTAGCATTGTGTCCTCAAGTCCCTCCCCCTTTTCAGGACAACAGGAGCTGATGGATTTACTGAGGGTGTCCATGCTTAGCATTTGCTAGCATTTAAGGAGCAACATTTACTAACTCCCTTCTGACAAACTATAGATGCTCCACTATAACCACAATGAGTGGTAACAAAAAAACTAAGACTTGAAAGAGATGGGAGGGAAGAAACGCAAGTATATTGTAGTAGGGTTCTTATGTTATATGTGAAGCTACTCAGTATTATTGCAAGGTCGATTGTGACAAAGATATATATCATAAACCCTGGGGCAACCACTAAAAATGTTTTAAAATAACAATAAAATACGTCAGTAATAGTGGTAAAATACACACTACATCAAACATTACATTTTTTTTTTTGCAACTACGCATTATAATGTGGAGAGCAGCTATAGCGTTTGCACAGGTTCAAGCCTGAGACTAATGAGAGGGCACCGTCTTCTCGTGGCAAAGCCATGTGCAAGTCCCAGCACAATTGTAGCCAAAGGCTACAGTTGTAAGCTTGACCATATAGTCCGAAACTGTGGTCCCACATGGCTGAGTGATATGGGCTGTGTGAGATGCAGCAAGGAAACAAAGCTTGATCAGGTGCATGTAACTGAGTAGATTTGAAACCCCCAAAAATATTGTAACCACACCCTTGCTTTGCCTCGTGGAATCTGACTATAAAATAAAGACTCGGCTTGCAGGCTGTGGCACTGTCTCTCCATCAGAGAAGCAGCATCCCACCTAGATCCAGCTTGATTCCCTTGTCTGTCTTTTCTAATCCTTCACCACCCATGGCTGTGCCAGCTCGCCACATTACACTTCTGATAACATTTTTAAATATCACAATTTTCAAAATCCTTTTGAAGTACAGATGAGGAAAAAAAAAGTTTGCTATAAGCCACAGGATAGAGAGCAGCAATAGGATGTAGAGGCAGTTTTGTTGGACATGATGGTGAAGTAAGAAGGACAAGAGGTGAAGCAAGAGTTCAGAGGACTTTCTGCTGTTCTTCCAGCCCTCATTTAGGATCTCCTAGGAACTGAAAGCCCTATGGGAAGAAGGCAGGAAATACCAGAAACAAGAGGTAAGTTTGGGGGAATCTAGAGCATAGAGACTTATTCCTTGTTTTTCCAGGAAGCATGTTAGTTCCAAACAACTTAGGTTGACCAGGTGCAATAGAAATGGTGGCAGAAATGGTAGAGAGGGGACCCTAGTCCACACCCTGACTCCCCATGTCGTATGAATGGCAGGACAGACATTTCCAGGTTTTTATAGGACCTTCTGGGGGATACAGAAGGTGGCCAAAGATAAAGAGGCAGCAGTGCCTATGATGGCTGGGATAGGAAGGCTGGTCTACAAGGAACATTGGCCAAATGTCCAGGAACAGTCCCCCTGCACTGGCAATGAGGAGACTTCAGATTGTCCTACAGCCACCAGGGACAACTGGCCAATGCACAAAGACAGACTGCAAATGAAGATCTGGAAAGTCCTTATACCTCATCAGCTGTCAGGAGAGAGCACACGGAAAAGAAAAGGACCAATTAATGCTCCCTCCACTGAATGTAGTAAATAAGCACACCCAAACAGACTCGAAAGGGAGAGGAAGAATGAGAACTGGCAGAAACTCTGAAGGAGACAGTTTTAAAACAGAAGAACATAAGTACTGTTAATTATTGAGATCATTTTGTTCCCAACATGAAGACTGAAGCCTGAAAAGCAAAAGCAGAATACTTATAGAAAAAAAATTGTTTTTTGCATTAAAAAAATGAAACTGTGGTACATCAACCCATGGAATACTCTGCACATAAATAGAAATCAACTATTGGTACATATAACAACCTAGCTAAATCACCAGGCAATGAGGCTGAGTTGAAAAGACAATCTCAGCAGGACACATACTGCATGACTTCCTTGTTTAACAATCCTGAAAAAACTAATAAAGAACAGATCAGTGGTTGTCAGGGGTTAGGATGCAGGGAGAAAGTCAGGAGGGTAGCTCCAGGGAGACTGTAGTAACGGTATAATTAATTAATGGTCTTGATTGTGGTGGGGGTATCTGAAGCTACACATAACGGTAAAACACATACATGTATAACTGGCTCAACTTCAGCTCAGTGATTGTGCCAAAGCCAGTTTCATGGATTTGAGGTTGCACTAGAATTATGCAAGATGCTGCCACTGAGGAGCCTACAGAAAATGTGAAAGAGAACCTTTCATTGCAACTTCCTATGCATCTGTAATTCCAAATAAGATTAGGAAAAATGGAACATCTGTTCAGCAACTTAGTTTCAAATTGCTCAGGAAAAAAAGTTGTTTGTATTATAGCTGCAGTTTTGCTTTAAATTCAAATTTAAATTTATAAAGAAGTTCTTTAAAAGTATTTTAGGACTAGAGGCCCAGTGCACAAAATTCATGCTCAGGTAGGGTCCTTAGGTCTGGCCTTCAATCAGGCCCAATAAGATTCTCTACTTTCTGCCTACCTGGCTCCTCTTTCCCTTGCTCCCTCAGTGCCCTACAGCCCCCTGGTCATCAGTGCATGTCATAATGAGCGATCAAACTTCTAGTCTCGTGGTTGAACTGCTGAGGCGATACTTTGCACATTAGCAAAGTAAAAAATAGATAATCTATCTATCTATCTATCTATCTATCTATCTATCTATCTATAGATAGATAGATTATCTATTTTTTAATTTTGAACCTTTTCTCCATTCCATTAAAATGTGGGTCTAGGTATTTCTACTATCTTTCAACTACACTTACTCAGACCCTGGGGAAAAGGGTGACTTGATGGAGATGAGCACCTACCTTGCCATTCACAATCTCTAATCCAATGGCATCCACTTTGGCACTGCTGATTCCCAGGAGGACACCGTTCTCTGAGGAGGTACGAAACTCAAGTGTGATGTTCACATCTGAACGCACTTTGTAGCCTTCTTTGACTGAAAAACACAAGGAGAGCCTGAGTTATGGGTGAGTCCTGCCTGCCTAAGAAGGCTCAGGTGGGAGAGACCTCACCACCCCACAATAGGCTGGATCGGCTGTACATTTGGACTCCTGTCTGAGGTTCAGGAAACCTGGCTCTTTCTCTGGATCCAGCTCTACCACCAGCATGTCACCTCTCCCCTGTGAGCCTCAGCTTGCACATCGGTAAGATGAAGTGATGCTTCTAGAGACACACAATCAGTGGGGCTAAGCCAGAATCTCATCTAGGCAGGCCCATCCTCTCATCTAGAGCCATCAGGGAAAAGGCAAAGGGGTTTATCATCTGTGAAAGAATAGTCCATTTATTTGCCAAATATCTACATATTGGGTATGACATCATTCACTGAATATGTTAGAGTTCACACAATTTATTTTAATTTTTTAAAATAAAAGTATTGATTTCCGAGAGAGAAAGAAACATTGATTTGTTATTTCACTTATTTATGCATTCATTGGTTGACTCTTGTATGGGCCCTAAATGAGGATTGAACCTACAAATTTGGTTTATCAGGACAACACTCGAGTCAACTTAGCAATCAGGCTAGGACCCCCACTAGGTTGTGGTTGTTTTTTCTTTTATAAGTGGAGACTTAATTGAATGATTTTTTTTTTTACTCAGGTGAATAAAAAAGCTGAGGTAAATTGGGGATATTAGCCATAATAGCAGGCAGTTGTTACCACACTCAGGGCTGAAGGAAAAATGGAAGCAGGTGGAATTACCAGAGCTTGGATGCACAGAGTGGAGGAGAGAAGTGTACTAGCTTCTCCCCTTCTCCCTCCTGCCCCAGTCTCCACTAGAACCTTCCTGGAAGCGGAGGGCAAAGTAGCCAGAGAGGTTAGTTCCCTGTGATAGGAAGGAGAACCGGGAGAAGAGGAGCATGATTCTGAGTGCAAACAGGAAGCTAACAGCAAATTAAGTGTCTGAAATGAGGAGGCAATGCCAGATACATTATGAGGGCTAGTTCTAAGCCTTGAAAAATTTACATTCTAAAGCAATTTAGAGATTTAAAATTCCTCGACTTCTAATTGATATTTCAGCAATCTAACTGGGGTTAATTTCTTCATCAAATCTGACTTCATTTGGCTGGCTCATCTAGATATTTTATGCTGCTGACTTTTAATTCAAAGGCCTTTATGAACTTGGACAGTGAGAGCATGTCTTACATAAACGTGGGGAGGCTACAGATGAAAGCAGAGCCACATGTTGCCGGGAGCTGCACTGCCCCTGGGTGGGAGCCTTTGTCAGGCCATCTGGGTGGCACAGGCAGTGAGAAAGCTGTACATTAGAAGTGGAGAATCAGAATACGCTGGGACATGTAACTAAATGGTCTTGCTGCAGCCTTGTCCCGTGGGTCCACATCCTCTTACAGTGCAAGAGAAACCAGAGATGTCTTTTGAGATTGTCAATAGTACGTACCAAGAGCTGCATATCCACTTCCGTCAAAGAAAGTTCCTTCTTGGGCCTCTGCATAGCACTGGGCTACTGCAAACGCAGACACTGGGCTGCCCTGGTCCAGCTGCTTGCCGTTCACTGTCACCTCCCGAATGCAAGCGGGGATGCTGTGGGTGACCTAAACCAAACAACGTGAGAGGGGTGGCAGAGCATATAATGAGGAGGGCAAGGCAACGTCTTCCTAGAGTCCCACAAAACACATTAAAATACTCTCATTTGGTTTTTAAAATGGAATTTCCCCCGTACTTCACATGAATGTCTAACTGAAAGCTTAGTTAGACTCTTTACGTATCTTTGCTAGTAATGCAGCATATGTATTTTCTATTATTTAGGATAAATAATTGCAAACACCAAGTCCCCGAACTTTCCCAAATTTCACTTGATCAAAGGAGCTGTGGAAAGATAAAAGCTCGTTAACTAAAAGGAGGGCTGGCTGGGCTCCAAGGGGAAGCCCAAACACACAATCTAGGAATGTGGTTTGAAAGGTTCGCATCTTGCAGCCAAACCCCAGGTCCAAAATAAGGCAATTTAAACAAAGACATGTTCCTCTAAAAAGGAACGAACCAAGATGAAGGTAATATGGGCCCCATACAGAAAACGCTGCTTACATTTCCAATGTTCCTGGGCCTGTAATCAGAGGGAAGGCCTCCCAGGTACAACTTTCCTTCCACATCCAAGGTGGTGCCATCTCCCACCGTGCTCACGAGGGGGGATTCCTGGCCATCAACCGACATGAAGCCCTTTCTCTTAAAGTACTCTGTCTTGACCTAGAGCAAAATGAAAGCATCCATGATTTTTAAGGATGGGGAAAATTTAACAGATGTTTGTTGGCAACTCTGTTCATTAGAGCGGTAATAACCTGACTGACATCCTAAAGGATGGCTCAGAGTTTTACACAGCTGGCGTTGCTAAGAGACCGAGCCTGGCAGAAGATGGAAGCAGGCACAGGCAATGCATGTTTTAAAAAGGAAATTGTGCCACAGTCTGACTGACAAGAAAGCAGGTGCCATGACCCCAGGTTTGGGTCATTCATACCATGTGTGGCTTAATTTACTTCTTGTCAAGTTGAGAACATTTGGGGAGCTTTCATGTATCCCACCAATGTTTGCTGAGTGCCTATGAGGGGTCAGGCACTGAGGTAGGTCCTGGGAATATTTCAGGAAACAGAAAAGGTCCCTGCCTGCAAGGTACTTACATTCTATAGGAGAGATGGCAAGCACAAAGCAAGCTAGAAATCCAAGGGAATAATGTCACCATGAGAGATAGATGGAATAACACTTGGAAGGAGTGACCAGAAGCTTCCTGAGAGCATACCGTGTGCCACTTGCCATCACTGAGCAGCGCAGGGTGAGAGACCTTTGTCCTTCCTTTCCCCAGGTCAAACATGAAGTGGAGGTGGCCCCCGTGCAGCTGGAGCGTGGCGTAATCCACTTGGTTCTGGTGGGCCATGTAGTAAATCAGCCCACTGGAGGCAAATGTTCGGATACTTAGCTGAACAGAGAGCCTGGAGGGAAAGAAGAGCTCAGCCCGCAGAAAAGAAAAAGCTTTCCTCACATTTGCTTTCTAAAATAACCTCAAAGAGAGGACCCAGTAATTATTCCAACATTTATATTTAGCACCTCAGGAGAGTATGGTAACTGCATGCCCAAATCTGCCAGGCACTGTTCTAGGAGCTGAGGCTAAGGCAGTGAACAAAGGGAGGTTTCCTTCTCTCATGAAACTAACCCCAGAAATGTACCAGAGAGCTGAGGTGAGTCGTGAGGACACCAGTGGTATGTTAAGTAGGCAGGAAGGCGACCCTGAAAGATGGTATTTCAGCTGAGTTCTGAATGACAGACCGGAGTAAGTCCCAGGAACCTCTGCAGGAATCCTCACGAGAGCCACGTGGGAGATGGCACCACACAGTGGGAGAGGGAAAGGCCAATCTGACACAAAGACAACGTGGGGTCACTGAAGCCTGCTGGGATAGGAAAGGGGGAGGTGGGGGGAAAGTGGCTCCATCCTCACGAATGAGGGGCTCTGGGAGGCAATATTCAGATTTCACTTTAGGTCACAGGAGGGTTTTAAGAAGAGGAGTGGGCATGGCTTGATTTATATATTAAAGGAAACATCAGGTGTGAAGAACAAATCTGATGGGGCCAGGCTGACAGCAGGCTCAGGCAGTGGCTTAGGCCAGGGTGGTAGTCAGGAGAATGCAGACGAGGTGACCTGATACATGAAATGCTCTGAAGGAAGAAGCAATAGGACTTGCAAATGGACTGAATTTGGAGATGGAGGGAAAGAAAATAACCTCAAGATTTGTGCCTTGGACAACCAGGTGAATGGTGAGGATGTCCACAGAAATGGCAGAGACAGGGGGCAGGTTTGGGGAAGATTGTGAATTTCCTTTTAGTGTGTTGAGATTGAGGAGCCTGTCCCAATCCACAGAGATGTCCAGTAGCCAGTTGGGTATACAACTCATGAGTTCTAGGTGAAGATCAGGGCTAGAGATGTGGGTGCTGGAAAAATTGAAGGTATTTCAAAGCTGCCTTGGAGAATATGTGGAAGAGACCTGGGCCCTCACTGGTGGAAGATGAGCCAGCAAAGGAGACTGAGCAGGATGGGCAGGGAGAAAGCAGGAAGTCAGAAGTGTGTGACCCAAGAATGTTGAGTGGCCATGTGTGCATGATGCTGCTGAGGGCCCAGCAGCAGCGGTACAACAGGAGGTGCCACTGCAGGTCTTGGGACAACTCTGGAGCTAGGAGCAGAGGAGTGCTTGCTTTGGCAGCACATATAGGAAAATAGGAACATTACAGAGATTAGCATGGCCTCCGTGCAAGGATGACATGCAAACTTATGAAGCGTTTCATATTTAAAAAAAGAAAAAAAAGAGCAACAGAACAGTGAGGGGAGGCTGACTGGATGGGTAGGGGAGGAAATGAGGGGTGAAGCAAGGCAGACAGCCACATAAAACAACTCCTTCAAAAAATCGTGCTGCACAGCTGAGCCAAGATACCATCACACAGTAATGGTACCCTGCAGAGTTTATATTTTAAAAGTTAAAAACTAATAGCGAGGGTATGGTTGGAGGCATAAACTCTAGGCCCATAGGCCTGGGTTTGAATTCCAGCTCTGCTGTGTGACTCTGAGCAGATGACTTCCTTCCTTGTCTATAAAATGAAGATAACAATAACACCTTCCTCCTAGGATAGTTCTGAGGACTAAGTTAGGGAATGTGTGTAAAATACACTGAGACAGCCTCTGGCATAGTGTTTAATCCTCTTATTCTCACTGGTGATGAGAGGGATGTTGATTCTTTGTGTGCTGATAAGAATTATGTATGAAAGGAGATATGGTTGCTATTGTTGTCCTCGAGAGGAGAAAGGTGACAGGTTCTGGAGCCTGAACGAGAGGAGAACGAGGACTGCTCCTCCATGGTCACAGGGGATGAAGGGGAGGTGTGGGGACAAAGCAGTGGATTGCTCTTTTCGGAGGTGGACAGGTGAAGTTGTCTTCTCAGTGAGGTGAGTCGTCAGCTGGGACAGGAAATGGGATATATGTGTTTTGAGATAAGAGGAGAAACTATGAAATAATAAAAAAATATAAGCATAATAGAGAAATCTATTGGCTCCTCATGTAGCCTGAGTTTCTGTGTGTGAGCACAGTTTTAATGTCAAAACCAGGTAGGAAGGAGACATGCATTTCTGCAGCCTTGACCACAAGCTTTGGTTCTGGCATGAATTAAGCCAAGAATAAGTATGGGTTTTACCTGTGGTCAAGGTAGAAGAGATGAGAGTATTGAGGGGTTTGCAAAGAAATGTGTAATAATGGCATTCAACCTCTCAGAGTAGGGGGTAAATTGCACTTTGGGGCTACAGAAGGGGGTTGTGATCATGGGAAAGTATTAGAGCTTAGAGGTCTTGATGAAGCTGAGGAACTCCTACGAAAGCAACAGAGTAGAGGTGAGGAAGAGAACAGTACTTAGAATGCTTAAAATGGAGACTTGGAGATGGGATAAATAATTATGAAGTAGGCAAGGGTATGACCATGGGGGGAGTGTAACTGAGGAGGGAGGAAAAGAGCTCCGACAGACTGGCACCAGAGGACTTGGAAGACCCGGGGTTGGGTGGCTGTGAATTGGTGGAGAATGACGGCAGGAGTGGTACAAAAAGACACTAAGCTACGGTCGGAAGGTGGTGGGGGCAGGAGTTAATCACAGAGGGCAGCAACAAGAGAAGCCGGGCATGGCAGAGTCTGGAGGCATGAACTTCAGATTCTATGTAGAGAGGAGAGAGGTGGAGTTGGAGGTACCTCGGCCAGCCTCGGGTCTCTAGATCTGCGGCATGTGAGCCAGCATCCCCTGAGAAGGTTCCTTGGGGACAAGCAGGTTTGAGGACAAGACTGGATGTGTCAACCAGTGTGGATGTGGCCCTGGAGAATTTTGAGGGGCACAGTGAGAGTTTGGGTAGACGATTTCATGTGATTAGTGAATCCTTACAGTAGAATGGGGTTGAAAATCTAGATGATGATAGATCTAGGGAACTTGCAATTCTCGATAGAGGAGTGACTTAGATTCTTCCATGCTTTCCTACATACACACAGAGGCTAAACCAACCATCATGTACGAGAGGTGAAGACAAACTGCAGGAACCCCACTTCTCCACACTGTAAGCATCTGATTTGCATGAAGTCTGCCTTCCTACCTCCTTGCCTTCTCATTGTGCCTTTTGGTTGCCACTTAAGCACTCCATAATAAATACAAGAAGGTGTTTGGGGGAAGGCCCATTGCAAAGAATATCTCCCTATTCATGTAGCAATAGGACACCTTATAAGAACGTCAGAACAAGGCCTACCTTTTTCTGACAGCCAACTGATTGAAAGGCAGCACGAAATGGCTGCTTTGTGTGAGTCCAAACTGGTGAGCATTGGGGACATACTCTGGGGTTCCGTCCATGGTACACTGTTGCTGTAAGAGACACACAAGACTCTCAGCCACACACCTCCAGGACCCCACTAACATGTGCACAGTTTTCCACGAAGTAAACATCTCAGAAGCAATGGTATCAGAACACCCAACAACCACAAATACATGTTTTCACTGATTTAATCTTAAAGAATTTACTGGCCAGCCCTTTATCTGTCTACAAAGGCACTTGAAGTGTCTGTCTTTCCCCTCAATCCCACTCAAGTGGTGAGGCCTTGCTGCTGCCCACCTTCCCCAGCTCGGAAGGGCCTGGAGATATCATTCCTGCAGGAGCAGCTGCAGCACAGGCCTAGACACACAAGTGCCCACAGGTGACAGCAAGGCCTCCGAGTTTGACATCTCCAATTCCCCATGGACAGGAGAAGGTGAAGCCAAGAGGAGTCCAGCTGGAAGGAGCTCCCAGACCCTCAGGACAGAATGTGAGGAGCCAGAGAAGGTGCTTGGGCACCTGTGCCCCACAGTGCCCTCCACACACTGACCCCAAATCAGTGAGGCCTCAGACTCAGTTTCCCAGCTTAGGGTGAGCCGATGTTACCAGAGAACTGCCCTGGACACAAAGACTGGGACTGGGAAGGAACTGCTTTTCCCGAGACTGCGCCAGCATCTAAGTAATTAGAGTGTGTGCTTTCAACCAAGCAAATTGAGAAATCACAAGAGGGAAGAGAAACTGAAAACTACTAATGCCTGTTGTTAACATTATTTGCTCAATTTGGCTTTTCCTAGATTAATCAAGTCCCTTTAAAAAAAAAAAAAAGCAACAGTGATATGTACAATGGCTTGCATTAAGTACTTACTTTCATATTTCTGACTAAATCCAAAGTGATCATGAGTCCTTCCAGAGACTCTGTAAAAAGCTTGTGGTTTGGCAGCCAAATGCGAGTGCCTGAAAGCTATACTCAGTCTGGAAAGGCTGCATGCACCATGTCACCTGTGAGTTGCTGAGGACCATACCCCTCCCTGCCCCTGCACTGCTTTTCATCACAGGGATGACTCCTTTAACTGTCCAGTCTCCTTTAAAAAGTGGCTTCCAGATGGCTCTACTAATGGAGGGCCATGCTGGGAGGTTGGAGGGCAGGTGAATGGAAGAAGCTGAGTGCTTTCCCCACCCTTCTGGCTCCCTTTAGCCTCCCTGGCAGGGCCTGTCTTCTCTGTGCTTCTGTACCCACCAGAAGGCTGGCTCCCTCAGCAGTTCTGCCCCCAGCCTGGTGGCACCACCTCCTCCCTTTCCGTCACTGCTCCAGTGGGCTCATTCAGCTTCTCTACTCTGAAACGAGGCCCCCATTTTAATTTCTTCTGGGTTTCACCTGATACAATGAAAGAAAGCCCTTCTTACTGGTCGTGGTAGAGGATGAGGTTCTGGCAGGAGCTCTCTGTCCTCTTCCTGAAGAGCCAGCCTAGGCCTTTCTGAAAGCAAGCAAGTGTCCAAGTCCACTTGTTCATAGCCAACTGCACCAGTGAAATCCAAAGGTCTAGAAACAAAGTATTTTCAAAATCAGTCAAAATATTGCAAACTAGTTAAGACACTCTCTTCAATAAATGGTGTTGGGAAAATTGGACAGATACATGCAGAAAAATATCTGACATATGATGAGGAAATTTCTTCACTGATACTGCTCATAGGATAATGGAAACTAAAGAGTATTTTTTGGACTACATCAAAATAAAAAGCTTTTGCACAGCAAAGGAGACCATCAATGAAACAACAAGAAAGTCCACTGCATGGGAGAACATATTTGCCAATGATATCAATGATAAGGGTTTAATCTCCAACATTTACAGGGAACCCATGCAGCTTAATAGAAAGAAAAACAATCCAATAAAAAAAAATGGGCAACTAATCTAAATAGACACTTTTCAAAAGAAGACAGAAGGAAGGCCAAGAGACATGAAAACCTGCTCAAAGTCACTAAACATCGGAACAATGCAAATCAAAACAACAGTGCAGTACCATCTCACACCTGTCAGAATAGCTATTATCAACAAATCAACAAATGACAAGTGCTGGTGAGGATGCAGAGAAAAAGTAGCCTCCGTGCACTGCTGGTGGGAATGCAGACTGGTGCAGCCACTGTGGAAAACTAAAAATGGAACTCCCACTTGACCCAGTGACCCCACTTCTAGGAATACATCCCAAGAAACTAGAAACAAGAATCAGAAAGGATATATGCACCCCTATGTTCATAGTAGCACAATTCACCACAGCTAAGACTTGGAAACAGCCTAAGTGCCCATCAGCAGAGGAGTGGATTAAAAACTGTGGTACATCTACACAATGGAATACTATGCTGCAGTAAAAAGGAGTTCTTACCACTTGCAACAACATGGATGGAGATACTAAGTGAAATAAGCCAGTGAGATCACATGATCTCACTTATTTGTGGAATGTAATGAACAACATAAACTGATAAACAAAAATAGATCCAGAGACAGAGAAACATCAATCAGAACGTCAAACCTCAGGGAAGATAGGGGAGGATGGAGATAAAAGGGAGAGATTAACCGAAGGACTTATATGCATGCATATAAGCCTAATCAGGGGACAAAGACAACAGGGGAGTGGGGCATGAATGGGGAGGTGGGTGGTAATGTGGAAATAAGGACACATATGTGATACCTGACTCAATAAAAAAATTTTAAAAAATAATAATTTGGATTAGGCAAAAACTAAAAGGAACATGTATGCATATATGTATAGCCCATGGACATCCTATATAATAAAAGTTTAATAAGCTAAGTGTACAGTTGCACTGTAGGCCATTCAACCAATTAAAAAAAAAGATTGTAAGCTAACTCATGAACCAATGCCATCTGCCTATTGAACAAATAAAATCCTTTAAAAAAACACTGATATAACAAAACTGACCATCTTTCACAATGACTAGAAGTCCAGATATCATTATATATTCTCGTCTGATGTTTCTGCCTCCCACCTCCTCCCTGCATTGTTGTCCACTCTGCCATTCCTGGGCATCCTTCCAGAATTGGTTAGAGTGTGGTCACCTCCTCCTGCAGCCTTGGCTGGGCTGCCTCAGAGCCAGATTCTGCCTCTGGCTCTCACAGCACTGCACAGTGGCTTCAAACACTGATTCTTTCTTAACAGGTTTCCCTTTGCCAGAAAGTCATGATCTAGACTTGTCAGAAGTCTCTTTATCCTGAAGCCTTGCAACATATCTGATGTCCACACTTATCCTATTGGCACATGCCAAGGACACAGCCATGTAAAGCACAGAAATGTTTCTGCCCTACCACATTCCCAGCCTCATGGCTCTCAGGAACATAAAGATGCTTAATCAATTAGTTACTAAGCAAACAATTGGGTAAATAAATATATCGAGTGTACAAACAACTAAACCTACAGTCTGACATTATACTTGTGTTGAAACCCAAAGCGATGTTTTATTGCAAATTTCAAAGATTCCTAAGGGATTCTTTCACAAAGAAGGACACTGAGACCATGAAGCATCTAAGTCCTTGCTCAAGGTCACAAGGCAAGTCAAGAGGGGAACTCCACACTCTGATGCTGAGTGCACATTACTTTCCTTTGTGCAGGCTCTGGTCTGCCCAGGTCCAAGCCTGGCTTTCATCCCAACAGCATGCTGACCATGGATACAGGGTGAGTGGGAAAGAATGAAATGCCCATGGGCACATGTTCATTCTCCTCCGCCTCATGAGCTCCACACAGGGGATGGTGACTTCCAGTTCCTAATGAGGCAGTTATTGTTTCGGGAGGAGCCACTACTAATCTGAAGCTGCAAGTAGCCCAGTTATAAAGGCTCCTCTAATCAGTGACCTCCAGACAAAAAGAAACTACCATCACAAAATTTCTAGTCTCCTAAATACATGCCAACAATATATTTCACCTCTGCTGTTTATTGATAGTCCTTTGGAACTAATGTTTGATGATTTTTTTAAAAATTGTGATGACCAGATTTATCCATTATTTTAAATCCATTAGGAGGCTTTCATGATAGAATAATGGGCTACACTTCAGGACTTGTAGAATTTTATGCAATCTCAAACAGAAAAATTAGATGGCAGATTAGTGTTAGTACTGAATATTAAAAAATCTGGGAGTCATAAACATGCTGAGAGCGTTATACTTACTCCATGTTAAAGATGAGGTTTCTGATACAGCCATGGAATGACGTTCTCATCTGGAGCATCGCTGCCCCCTCACCCTCTGGAACCCCCCCTATGTAGAGGCTGGATACGTTTATTGTCATGCTTTCCGCCAATGGGCCCAAGTTCATTTCTACAGGTTCTGTCTCATCCAGTTGGACAGTGATAATTCTAAAATGTTGAAGGAAAAAAAAGAAATATAATGAAAATTAACTATCCACTTTAAATATAATTCCACAAGTATGTATTAAATAATAAAAGTTCCCTGAAAATAAAATTTGACATGACATTGTGTGTGAATAAAAAGGTGAACTGAAAGTTAAAACCTAGAATTTAACATTCTCCAAAAATGAATGGAATGCTATTAGATATTATTAAATTCAATTGCTTTTTGGAGAGTTTTTTTTTTTTACTTCTTTACCTGTAATAAAATGTCTGGTGTGTTTTTAAAACATTTGATCTATAGTTTTAAAAGGAAATATATAGGATTGTTGATATTACACATTTTACTTCTACTTTACCTTTCACCCTGTATTATTCAGTATTGTTATAGTGCTATTTATTAATACTATTTGTCACAGAATTATTCCAATGTAAAGGTAATTTATACTGGGCCTCAGAAAATGGCAGAGTTAAGGTTCAATTATGAACATTCTGCAACTATGACAAAGCATATAAAATAATTCCAAAGGAGGGGTTCTAACCAGGTTCTAGAATTATTGTGAATTATCTAGAACTATAAAAACTGTGACTGTGAGAAACTGACTGCTAATGATGTCACAGTAATCACCCCACTCGCTCATACGAAGAGGCATAACAAGATTCCTACTGTGGAGCCTTCGTGAGGTCACCATGCCCCAGCCACACAAATACCTCCCGCTCCGGATCAAGGAGACAGAGTGCTCTTGTCCGTCGCTGTACGTGCCCCTGGGAGCGTGCAGGAGAGCGCTTCTCAGGCTGGTCCCATCCCCAGCATTAACATGCACTTCAATGTGGCCTTCAATCAGCATGATGGAGAAGAAGGGCTGGAAAGATTTCATAGGGAATTCCACAAAAAACAACAACAACAACAACAACAACAAACATGACTATATGATTTTAAAAACTGTCATCTTATAAAGGTAATATGGGAATATTAGCATCAATAAGCAATTTCTTAAAAATATCACCATCTAAAACAACCATTTTAAATTTTCTATATTACTTTGTACTCTCTACTCTTATATTTTATATTCTGTATTATGTTATTATCACACACCGTATCAAAGGTTTGCATTTCCGCATCATCTTCATACTTATTACTTATTAACACATTATGTACCAACAAATAGATATATTATAAGCCATTAATCTATTTCTCCTTTTTCCCAGTGTTATTGAGATATAATTCACATATAACACTGTATTACTTTAAGATGTACAACATAATGATTTGATATATGTATATGTTGCAAAATGATTACAATTAAATTTAGTTAACATACATGTCTTGGTTATTATAAAGAATGCTGCAGTGAACATGGGTGGGGGGGGACAGATATATTTTCTAGATAGTGGTTTTATTTCCCTCCAATATATACCTATATATACCCAGATGTATAACTAGGTCATCTGTAGATCTATTTTTAACTTTTTGATAAAACTCTGTAGTGTTTTCCATAGTGACTGGACCAGTTTACAATCAAGAATGCAATAGGGTTGCCTTTTCTCCAGAGCTTTGATAACATTTGTTATTTCTTGTCTTTAGGATAATGGCCACTTTAACAGATGTGAGGTGCTATCTCATTGTGGGATCTATTCCTTTTACTGTTAAAAATTTAGGTTGCTTGCCCTGGCCAGTGTTGCTCAGTGATTGGAACATGGGCCCAAGCACCAAGGATCAAGGATTCAATTCCCAGTCAAGAATACATACCAGGGTTCAGGTTCAATCTGGGGCTTATGCAGGAGGCAACCAATCAGTATGTCTTTCTCACATTGATGTTTCTCTATCTCTCTCTATTCCTTCCTCCCTCCCCCTTTCTCTAAAAATCAATGCCAAAAATATCCTTGGGAGAGGATTAACAACAATACTTTATATATATAATTTTTAATGATCATACATAATGAACATTTAACTTTTTTTCCTGTGAAATTGTTTCTAATATTTGTAAAAGTGGGATTAAAGAGTTGAAAGTTTTGAAAATGTTTAAAGCTCTTCAAACTTTTGGTGCCAGATTGAAAAAAAGTTCATCCACCAGCAGAACTGCTAGCATTGGGTGACCGCATTCCTTTTTGCTGACTTAGTTGCAAACTTTGATTTGCAAGTGGTCTTGTTAAGACTAGTGGAGGCAAACAGACTGGTGGTTCCTCAAAAAGTTAATCATACAATTATCACATGGCCCAACAGTTCCATCCCTAGAAATGCACCCAAAATAAATGAAAATACTCAAACATGTTTGTATGTGAATATTCATAGCAGCATTATTCACAATAGCCAAAAGGTAGCAACAACCCCAAATGTTCAGCAGTGAACTAATTATGCTATGTTAGTCATGAAAAATACTGATTCATGCTATGATGAACCTTAAAAACGTGCTAAGTGAAAGACATTGAAGCTCACATGTTGTATGAGTCTTTTTATGTAAAATATACAGAAAGACCCTAAAGATCACATGTTGTATGAGTCATTTTATATGAAATATATAGACTAGATCAATTAATTCACAGATGTAGAAAGAAGATTGGTGGTTCCCAGGGCAGGGAGACGGGGGAGTGGGAAGTAATTTCATAGCCTATTATTTTGGGTGATGAAATGTTTTGGAACAACATAGAGGAGGTGGCCTCGAAACAGTGTGAGAGCTCTAAATGTCACTGAATTGTTCACTTTAAAATACTTTTGTGTTACATGAATTTCACTTGAAATGAAAAAGAGAAAAGTTGGTGGAGCCAGAAACCAATCTGGCATTGTTATTCCTTCAAGTGACTTGTGGCTTGTGAGGCGGTTCAGCCCTAGTCTGACACATGTATAATGGCTGTTTGAGCTGGGGTAGGTTAACCAGGCTCTCAGAACCCACTTCTTCCTCAGCAAAATACAGGAGCAGCATTCACTCTGCAGAGTGGTTGTGATAACTGCACAGCCTCTACTTCATTAAGGGGGGAATAAGGACACATATGTAACACCTTAATCAATAAAGAAATAAAAAAATATGATACATTAGCATTTGTGAAGGTTCTTAGATGATGTGGTCTACGCAAGTTTGCGCAGAAGAAAGGGTAAAGTTACCTATGCTACTGAAATGAAATATTATTATGGAAAACCAAGTTTTCTCTCTTCTCCTATGCTGGTCCACTCCTTATCACAGGCCACATTTCTCTTTCTGCTCTTTTCAATCCTATAATAATAGGCAAACAAAATTCCACTCAAGGAACAGTATTCTAAATAACTTTACAGAATTTCAGGACTTGCTCTTTTAGACTTAGGATGAAGAATAACAACCATAGCATGTAGAAGAGAATTCAGTATTCACTATCTGAATAAGTTTAAAAAGAATTAGAGGTAGACAGCAAGTATGTTTCCTCTCAGTAGCCAAAAAAGGAACATGGATTATGCAACACAGAAATTACGGATTCATAAGGGAAAGATATTCAGCAATAGTCACTTTTACTTATTAAAAATTCATGTTCATAAACAATAACTGTTTACGACCAAGTCATTTCCATCCAGTTGTTCCAAAGTCATTTCCCTGAGCTCATGGCTCGATGGCATTTGAACGACTCACCTCATGGAGCTGCTGATTCTCCCCACGCTTGCCCAGGGCAGCCAGGATGATGCCATTGCTGCTTGTGGTGGCAAACGTTGCCAACAATTCCGATTCTGGTGACAGAGGCTTGGGTGGCAACTCAATGTAGCCGCCTTTCAAGAAGCTGACACTCCGGATAGGCTGGTCACAAAGGAGAGGGAGCAGCAGCGTCAGGCCCACCGCCCCCTGACCCTCCCATGGTGGAGGCCACTGCGGACTTGCCCCACCTCTTCCCTGTTCACCCACTGCTTTAGATTTTATTACTTCATTGTGATAATAACCCAGTGGGCATTTACAGAAACAAGTTCCAATATTAATAAACTGCTTCCCACCTCAAGGATACAGCCTTTTCTCACTCCGTAGGAATTTCTGAGTAAGTCAAAGGTCGATCTGGATATTTCCAGGTTTTTGATACAGCCCACGTAGCTTTTGCTGGTGATACCTCTCCTGTAGGGAAGGACATGAGAACATTATCATTCCATTTATGAAAGAAGGGGTGAAAATGGATGTACAAATAAGGAAGATATATTTCCAAGTATCCTTCTGCAGAAGTATTTGGCCTCCCTCTAAGAGAAATATGGTAAGAACAGCAGGTCTCAAACAAATGCTCTCTTTAGGACTAAAGACAGGAAAATAATTGGTGTGTTTGACTATTTCATAGCTACCTGGATAGTATGCTTACATTTCAAGGAAAACTTAGGCATTACAATTTAAACATATTAACACACAGGCCAATAATAAGAAAGACAGAGCACTGTCACGAGGAAATCACAGTGCAGAGATTATAATGCAGTCTCCATGTACACAGAACATTTGCTCCATGGGGGCGAGTGCAGGCAATGTGATTTCCTAGGATCACAGGCTAGAGAAGTCATTGGCTGTCATCCATACTGCACATTTATGACCTTTGTTCTGAAGGGAATAATGTTATTTGGTGAAGTCTGGGATTATTCACAACCCTATGGGAGACTCCAAGTCAATACCGTATTTTTCCTAACAGAAGTTGCCACACTGCTGTGATGAGTGGGGTGAGGCTGAACTGTGGTCATGCTCTCATTTCTAAAACAGAGAGACTACTGAAGAGCTCCAAATTACCATCATAAATATCAGCTAGTAACATGGTTTCCTGTTAGAGTCACAACTCATTTTTCATTCTCTCCGTGTTGAGCAATGAGCTGTGAATCACAACAATGGTATGGTTTAGGGCAAATCTCAGGTTTTCTGGATCTCAGTCACTTCCATTGTAGATAAGGGGCTGATCTTGCTACCAAGTCCCTTCTAGCATGAGTCTGTGATTTGGGATATCTTCCTAGAAAGGAGGCTGTGACCTTTCCTCCAATGTCTACACTCGTTGTTACTCAGGCAAAGCACAGATGCACTATGATGCAGCTTGTTGTTACACCCCGAGCACACTGTGCACACCCTGTCAGGGAGCGATACCTGGAATCAGATTTCACCCTGGCTCTGTCTTGGTGGAGGGGTAAGACCTGGGGCACCTGACCAATTCCCAGAAATTTAGGTGTATTCATTTCTAAGACTCGGAGATGGAGCATGACTGCCGTTGTAAACTATGTCACTTGAAACTTTCAGAAACTTCTGGCAAAAAGAAGGAGGCTAGTGGAAAAGTGGATTCTGCACTGCTCAACCCACAGCAACTGGAGTGGCTGAACTTCTGTGCCACATATTGGGACTGTATATAAGAACTTGGTGTCAAGGTGGGGAAGTGCTACAAATACACCTTTGAAAATCACTAGGCTGAGTGACTCAATTTGGATATTTAATGGTCCCACTCCCTGGAAGTTATCTTGTCTTGATAGTGGATCTCCAAAAAAAGTTAGAGCTTAATTTTTCTTTTTTTTAAAATATATTTTATTGATTTGTTAGAGAGAGGAAGGGAGAGAGAGAGTTAGAAACATCGATGAGAGAGAGACATCGATCAGCTGCCCCCTGCACACCCCCCACTGGGATTGTGCCCACAACCAAGGTACATGCCTCTGACCGGAATTGAACCCAGGACCTTTCAGTCCACAGGCCGACGCTCTATCCACTGAGCCAAACCGGTTTCGGCTGGAGCTTAATTTTTCAATCAAAAATTATAAAACTGAGGACAATAAACCTACAAAGTTTATTTAAAGTATTAAAGTCACAAAGTTAAGCATGAATCAGTGTTATAAAACGATTTCATTGTCTCTCTTCCCTGCCATCTTTCATCCAATTAACTGATGCTGTTTTTTCAACTTTCATAGGTTATTCATTCTGATCACACAAAGAGGGAATCCAGATAAGTCTGGATTTTTTTTTTTTTTTTAGCCTAGAAAGAGATTCTAATTACTCTAAAATATCCAGAGAGGAGAATGACCTGTGATGGAAATCAGGGTCTCCAAATATTGCACAGTAACAATTTCTAGATGTTCTAAAGGGTATACATATAAAATCATTAATTTTACTGCAAAAAGCTTTCTTCAATTACCAATTAATATGACATGGAGTAGCTTGAATCAAAGTAGAAATTATGGGTTAAATTGTGTCCTCACCTAAATATGCTGAAATTCTAACCCTTAATATCTATGAGTATGATCTTATTTGGAAAGAGTGTCTTCACAAATGTAGTCAAGTTAGTATGCAGTCATGAGAGGAGCCCCTAATCCAGTATGACTGGCGTCCTTATCAGAAGGGAAATTTTGGACACAGAGAGACCCACCCAGAGGGGAGACAGTGTATGGACACAGAGAGGGTGTCCTGTACATGCTGAGGAAAGCCTGAAGTTGCCAGAAGCTTAGAGGAGGTAGGATGGAGCCTTTCTCACAGGCATCAGAAGGAAGCAACTGTAATAACACCTTGATTTTAGATTGTACCATCCTGAATAGTGAGAGAATACATTTCTGCTATTAAGCCATCCAGTTTGTGGTACCCTGTTATGGCAGCCCTAGGAGACCAGTATAGTTAGACGGTAATTCTGAATATGAAAATTCTGCATTGTGGTACCATACCTTACAACTCTTGACCGAGGTAATCCACCCACATAAATTGGATCCTTATCAAGACGATTGAGGTCAGAAGATACTCCTGGGGTTTCCCCTTGCTTGGTTTCCTTATAACTGGTGTTATACGCATCAACAACTGCTAGGAGTCCTAAAGGGAATTGAAAGGAATTGATGAGAAATGAAAGTCACTTTCTACACTAACGTAAAACACAAACTTCCGCTAACAAAGGTCATTTACAAAGGCATGTTCTTTTACATTCTGCCATTTTAACCAGCAAATGTCCTTGAGTGTTAACTGAAAATCCTCTGTGCAGGTCAATAAATCCAGAAAGAAAATAGAATTGATTTGACTCTTGATTCCCAATTGAGCCTTTGATGTTAAATAATACATTTGGAAAGCAATCTATGAATTTAATATTCTTCTAGAAAAAATATGAATCCTGATGTTTAGTATTCCAATGACTTTTTGTTACAATATCATTTAAGAATATCAAGAAAGCTAAAGTAAGTAAAGATCATATTTTGGAAATATTTATTTTCCTATGAGGCCAACCAACATCCCATCCACTCAGCTGTGCACATACCTTGCTTCCGGTTCCGCTGGAACGCGATTTTGTACCAGCTTCCGTTGTTATAGCGTCGGTCTGTTATGAGGGCAAGAGGCCCTGATCCAAGGTCAACTGTAACTTTCACTCTGCCATGGACCAGCTCAATGGATAAAAAGTCTTTCTGTAAAAACAAAAAGTAGTTACCCATGGCTGCATTATTATTACAAGATTTCCTTTCCCTTTAAGTTAGGGATAGCAGAAACCTTCTGAAAACTAACTGAGAAAGCTGGACCTGGCCCAACAGCCAGAAGCCTATGCTATGAAACTCGATGTCCACAGAGGCTTTCTGAAATACTACACGTATATGAGATAAACTCATTATCAAAACCTATAATTCAGTAAGAGAAGTAGGATTTCTTTGTATCTGTTTCATTGCGTCTGACAAAGGTCTAGTTCTTAAAAATAAAACTAGATGATTGGGAGAAATTACTAGTACATAAGATAAAACATGGAACTATGAAAATCCAGTGAATGGATTTCAAATAAGGCCACAGCGGTCAGAGTGAACATAGAATAAGACATATTATTTAAGCTCAAGATTTTACAAATGTTCAATTGACATCTACAATGATGGAAAACCTATTTTCTACTTGGTGCTCTTCCAAAGCTTCTTCTGTACTGATATAATAAATTATTTAAAATAGGGACATAATATGACACATATGGGTATATATTAGTAAATGATCATAAAATAGTCATTAAAAATAAATTTTCTCATGGCAATCTAACTGGATATACACAGTAGAGCCAAGTGCCCCATGGAGATTCTTACAGTGCCATTTGAAGCGAGGTAGAGAAGCAGCCCATTTGTTGAAAAGGTACTAAAAAGCATAATAATGTGTGTCACAGTAGCCCGTAGTGTCTTCTCCACGACAGAATACCCACTCCCATCAAAATGGAAGGACGAGTCTTCATTCTCGGGGCTGCAAAACAGAGCAATGAAACACAATCCATCCTCAGGAAGGTAGTTCAAGAGAACAGATGTCACAGTTTCTCAGTTCTCTCTCACAAAATCACAGTAGAGCTCTCATTTCCACAATTTGATGACAGTATAAATTACAATATCTTAAAATATGCTTTCCATGGGATTATGCAAGACAAATGCACAGTTGCTTTATAAGGAAAAGAAAGTTAATATAGTCAGTAAATAAAAAATTCTCCAAAGGATGGACAAGTGCTGTAAATATTTCTACTTAACCAATTAGATTCCCATTTGTCTTAATTTCCTTTAATGAAACTATTCTTTGTTAATTCTAACGCTTTCAGGAGAATGTTTATACTGGCATTTAACTAATACATCAGTGAAACTGGAATTACAATGGAAAATAAATACGTACCATTGTACCAGAAAGACCATTACAAAAAAATAGACAAACAAAACCTCCAAATTCTGCAAGATGAGCTTACTACAGAATTATATAAAATAGACTACACCATTCTTTTTAAAATGTTATTTTAAAAATTGATCTTAGGAACCAGGATGGCGACATAAGATATATATCTGTATGTGCTGCTTCTCACAACCACACCAAAACTACAATTAAAAGACAAAACAACTACCCCCCAGAACTATGGGAAAGTTGGTAGAGTAGAAGTTCTACAACTAGAAGGAAAGAAAAAAGTGCATTGAGACCTGGTAGGACTTGCAGAGGCTCAGAAAGGCAGAGGTATGGAAATGGGCTCGCAAATAGGGCTGGTTTGCGCTGTTGTTTTTCAATTGGGAGGGAGTTACAAGTTCCCGACTCTCTGAACTCCAGTTTCCAGCAAGATTCTGGGGACCTGGACTCATACAGGGAGAAACTAGATTGTTTGACATCAGGTCAGAAAGGGAGGGTGGCTCTCTGAAAGAATTGCGACTGGAATCATTGTTTGCTGCGCTGGGGCGCAGGACACAGGGCACTGAACAGAATGCAGCAGAGAGGGCTGACTGGCAGCCTTTGCTGTTTGCCATGCCCTAGCCTAGAGACTCCCTGAGACCCTGCCCCGCCCAATTTACAAACCCACCCAGCTGTGCAGCGACTTTTGCATATGAATGGCCTGCCCTCTGGCAGCTTAACCTAACAAATTGCAACTGGGTCAGACAATTCCAAAACTTCCAAACTCTAAGCAAAGAGGAGAAATCAACTCCAAATCTTCCAAACTCCAAGCAAAGAGGAGAAATCTGCAGAGCTCCCTGTAGCTCCTGCTGGGTGGCCGCAGACACTAGCTGACTTGCACCTCCTTGGAGAACCAGGAACCAGTATACCTAGAAATCAGTGTGAGAGGACACCAGATTTCAACTCCTCATATACATAAGTGACACACTCAAGAGGCAGACTTGGTGAGCACCAAAGCCCCACTGAAGCAAATTCTGCCCCATAGGGGTGTCTCCCGCACAGCAGTTCTTCCATTAAAGAACAGCAAATCCTCACAGTCAATTGGCCTGGAGGTCAATTCCTCCCAGTGTACCAATAGCAATCAAGGCTTAACTACAACAAGACTGAACCCAGCCCACAAAGGGGTGCACCAAGAGTGTCCACCTCGTGTGATTGGGGAGGCGGAGCTACTGGGTCATAAAGGACAACTAGCACACAAAGCCACTCCACCAACACAGGGAAGCAGCCAAAATGTGGAGACCAAGAAACATGTCATGAATGAAAGAAATGGAGGAAAGCAAATGACTGGACATTTTGAGTTCAAAACCACATTTATAAGGTAACTCAACAATCTTCTACAAACTGCCGAGAAACTTAGTGAGACCTCTGAGAAACTTAGTGAGACCTTCAAAGATCTTAATGAGAATGCTGAAAAAATGGAAAAGGACCAGTCAGAAATTAAGCATGCACTGTCTGAAATAAAGAATAATATACAGAAATTCAACAGCGGACTAGAGGACCCCAAGAATCAAACCAAAGATCTGAAATATAAGGAAGCAAAAAAACACCTTAACAGAAAAATAAGAGCCCAAAAATGTGAAGATAGTGTAAGGAGCCTCTGGGACAACTTCAAGCGTTCCAACATCAGAATTATGGGGGTGCCAGAAGAGAGAGAGCAAGATACTGAAAAGCTATTTGAAGAAATAATGACTGAAAACTTCCCCCACCTGGTGAAAGAAATGGACTTATAAGTCCAGGAAGCACACAGAACACCAAACAAAAAGAATCCAAAGAGGACCACACCAAGACACATCATAATTAAAATGCCACGGGCAAAAAACAAGGAGAGAATCTTGAAAGCAGCAAGAGAAAAACAGTTACCTACAAGGGAGTACCATAGTACTGTCAGCTGATTTCTCAACAAAAACTATGCAGGCCAGAAGGGAGTGGCAGGAAATATTCAAGGTGATGAATAGCAAGAACCTACAACCAAGGGTGCTCTACCCAGTAAAGCTATCATTCAGAATTGAAGGTCAGAAAAAGAGCTCCAAAGATAAGAAAAAGCTAAACGAGTTCATCACTACAAGCCAGGATTATATGAAATGCTGAAGGGTTTTCTTTAAGAGTAGGAAGAAGAATAAAAAGGTAAAGATAAAAATTATGAACAACAAAGTGATAACAAATACATACCTATCAACAAGTGAATCTAAAAATCAAGTGTATAAAAAAATCTGATGAACAGACTAAACTGGTGAATATAATAGAATTAGGGGCATAGAAAGAGAATGGACTAACAATTCTCAGAGGAAAGGAGAAGTGAGGAGTGCAGGAAAAGAATGGACAAAAATCTTACACCTATGAATGAAGACAGTGGTGGGGGGAAGTAAGGGCATTGGGTCGGAGGGGGGTGGGGAATCAGGTGGAGGGGAACTATGGTGAAGAAAAAAAGAGGAACATCTGTAATAAACTGAACAATAAAGATTTATTTAAAAAATAAAATAAAAAATAAAAATTGATCTTAGAGAGGAAGTGAAGAAGAGAGAGACATTGATCAGTTGCCTCCCGCACGTGCCCTGACTGGGGAGTGAATCTGCAGCCTGGGTATGTACCCTGACTGGAACCAGAACCCACCAACTTTTGGTGTAGGGGACTATGCTCCAACCAACTGAGCCACATTGGCCAAGGCAGGACCACAATTTTCTGATCAGTGTTTTCTGGTCTTCCTCCTGCCTGAAAAGTCTGACTTGATACAATATAAAAATAACCCAAAACCATTACATTACAAAGTAATTTCATCTGGAACACATCACTGTTGTGTTTTAAAATACTTGGAATCTCATGAGACTTAAAAGTGAAACTTGGAATAGGGTGAATGTATGTGTGTGTGTCTGTGTGTGTGTGTGTGTGTGTGTGTGTGTGTGTGTTTAATATGAATTTGAATTTTTCCCAGTTGAGAGTGTGATAATCCAACTGAGTGCCAACTCATCTTCAAGCAGGACAAAATAACCAAGCAGTAACATTGTTTCCATGAACAAAATAAAATAAATGCAAACAAAACAAAAAATAGCAGTGCTTTGTGAAAGCTGAGGTTTCCTTTATTGCTTCCTGCAGTCTAACTTCTCCTAAAAATTTCTGTTAGGAAGTATACCTTCAAGGAAATGTGCTCTGCATCAACTCGTTTAAGTTTACTGTGGCTTCATTCTCAATTCTTTCTTAAACCTGTGGCTTCCTGGAAGCATGTTCCATTGCACTACTTCTTGGGTGACTATAGCTTCATGTGGCTGAGGATAGACTCTAGAATCATACTTCTGGGGTTCAAATCCAAGTTCCCCAACTTACTATCTCTGTGAACTCAGAAAAGTTAACTGACCTCTCTGTGCTTCATCCCCCTTATCTGTAAACTAGGAATAATAATAGGACCTCTCTGGGAGAGCTGTACATAATTTAAAACCTGCAAAGTTCTGAACACAGCGCCTGGCACACAGCAAATATTCACTCCATTTTAGTTCTGATGATTCTGTTGTGATCAGGGGTCCTCCCTGGGTCTCTATTTGGCCTATTCCTAGCTGAGCCTCAAAGAGTAAGCACCTTGCCCAAGGGCACACTCAAGTGCCTATATCAGCACTTGTCAAAGTGTGTTCTTATAACATAAGCACCTATAGAACGCTCCTTTTAAAAAGGAATTTGAGGTCAAATGACTTTGTGAAATGCTGCAACTCTAGCCTCTCCCAGGACAGGGTTACAGTGCATAGTCTCACTGTACAGCAACATGCTTAATTTTTTTAACTCAGTGTTTCCCAAACATTTATGATCAGGGCGCACCCTCTATTGCCACTTAAAAAAATGAATATCTACTAAATCCTACCAAATTAATATTCTTTTAAAAACATATTTATGGAAATATTAGTTAATGTAATTCAAGAATAGTCAGCTTATTTGCTCAGAACCCATAAAAATATATTTAATATTTTTAAACTGACAATAAATATGTGAGAAACCAAGGTTTTGGCCAAAACCGGTTTGGCTCAGTGGATAGAGCGTCGGCCTGCAGACTGAAAGGTCCCAGGTTCGATTCCAGTCAAGGGCATGTACCTTGCTTGCGGGCACATCTCCAGTGTGGTGCATGCAGAAGGCAGCTGATCGATGTCTCTCTCTCATCGATGTTCCTAGCTCTCTGTCCCTCTCCCTTCCTCTCTGTAAAGAACCATTAAAGTATATTAAAAAAAAAAAGAAACCAAGGTTTTGTAATTGACAAATATCACCAAAATGATATTGCCTTATGGAGTAGTGACACCTCTGTTGAACTTAGCCTTTGTTTGAATGAGTTAAGTCAATTTGGTCTTAAAGCTCAGTTGGGTAGCCAGCCATCCCTCAATCCAAAAAAGCCAGTTCCAGGATTGACCTGCTAATCCTTCCTGTCAGTCGAATCTTAGTCCTGTCAGTGTTCCCTGGGGTGGGGCAGGGTGGGGGTGAGGATGGAAATCTGGTGGGAGGGCAGTTCTCAAGGAGAACAAAACTTGAGGCCACACAGAAAATTGACGTCTCATTCCAAAAAAGAAAAGAGCCAGCAATCATCAAATTCACTTATTGCTGAAGCTTGAGGTCAGTGGTTTTAAAATAACCCTGAAAATAACTGATGAAAATTGGGGCTATGGTAACAGCTAAAGCAGGGAGACATTTTTCATATTAGAAACATTCAATTTCTGTTAAGGTTTTCCTTTCTACAAGTAAGATTAATGATCGGGGGTCAGTGTAGGGGACAGAGTCCAGGGGTTAGAGCATTTGTCATGCTAGAATTACTAAATTGCTGGGAAGATTTTCCTTCCATGCTCGAGACACAGCATGAGAAAAACGTGATGGATGATATTTTAAAAAATAAGCCCTGGCTGATGTGTCTCAGCTGGATGAGCATCCTTCCATGCACCAAGAGGTAAGTTCAATTCCCGGTCGATTCCTGGTGAGGGCACATGCCTGGGTTGCAGGCTCGATTCCTAGTAGGAGGCATGTAGGAGGTAGCTGGTTGGTGTTTCTCTCCCTCTCCCTTCCTCTCTCTATAAAATCAATAAAAACATATCTTTCTTTAAAAAGTGATAGGAGAGGGAGCTTCAGTGTATGTGCTCATGCTCCTGAAGTTCAAGAGCAGGGGTCATTACCTCACAAGGTAATATCATTTTGATAGTATTTGCCAATTAGTCTCATTTATTGTTAAGAAAATAACCCTGGGACATTTACCTTGAAATCAATGGGTTGTCACTGCAGGAAGATCAGAGATGAACATTAAAATTTTAAAGTATTTTCATATACATCATGCTATATATCCATCACTATAATTTTGGGAGGTAGGTAAGATAAGAAAGATTACTGTTTTCCTATTCTGGAAGAAGAAACCAAACCTCCCTCTTTGAGGTGTAGTACTTACACTTCAGGCCACTGAGAGATCTGATAGAAGAGCTGGGCCAGGAGCCTGAGCAATTATGATGCTAAATAATACTTTTTTAATCCTAAGGCTCCTATAATCATGCTTTTGGTCATAACTTTTTGAACAAGTTAAGGAAGGAGTATTAGCAATTAAAAGGCTTAAACTATAAAATCCCAAGCTAGGAGAAAGCAGAATTGACGACAATAAAGTGAAAACTCTTCAACGAAAGTCTGAAGGAAAGTGAGTTGCTTCTAACTGATCTTGTCAGCAGTCCACAAGGTGGAAGATATTATATCTAGTGTTACATTTCTTTAATGGCAAAAGCAATCTATTGCTTTAATTGTTAAAGTGCTATAAAATAGGTCTTCTATTCTTACAGGGCTGTAGTTATTTTATCAGAAAATAATAGAGGGGGTATTGAGATTGGTGAGATTACGTTATTAAATGCCCTTTATTATATTATATTTGCCAACAGATTTTAGGTAGTTGTTCTCCATTTGCAAGTGCATTTAATTTCTAGAATTATAGAGTTTAGGAATAAGAAAATAACTTATTTATAAATACCGACAGCACACACAAAAAATCTCATCCTTGGAAGTATTTTCAAAATGAAAATGTATAGTGGTTTACCCAAAGCTTACTGTGGTTCTTTGGACAGAAGGTGGTTTGAGAATATGTCTGTTGTTTCTTGATTTTATGATCCATGATCAAAGCATACAGTATAAAACACAGCAATAAGAGTTCTTTGTAAGGGTTAAAAATTATATCTATGCTTCTATTAGTAAATCTACATCTTTTCCTTTGCAATAAGAAGACTGATACCATAAACTCTATCCATCCTTGATATACAGGTAAGTTCTTTAAGCAGTTCTTAGATATTAATACACTAACATACAATGTTTAAATCGTGGGGAACATACCTTCCAAAGCAGCCATGGCACTTGCCCTCCCTTTCAATATAGTTCCATAGGCCGATGGATTGTCCATTCAAGAAGGCTTCTCCCATGCAGCCTTTGAAGTGAGTAACTTTCACAGAGGGAGACTTCTAAAGTGGGTGAACACACAAACATAGCCCACATATATTTGGTGAAAAAGAATAAATTCTCTAAATGAATGAAACTCATCCCTGAAAGCTTATATCTAACAGATCCAAATTTTGAGAAAACATAAAAAACAAAACAACAAAACCAGTTTGTAATCACTGGATTTCCTTCCAATGATGAAGTGAAATAGTAGAATGAGTGACAACTGATGTATCTTAAAAGATCATCTCAGTTAGCAGAGTCACTGGAGAGAAGCCTCTTTTATGTGAAAAACAGACCCAGAGAATGTGTGGTCAGTGGTGAGGGCCTGGCTGGCACAGAGATCCATATTCTCATGTGAGCGCATGAACTAACTCCACACAACTCAACATGGCTCGGTGAGAGGATAACTGGTGTAATAAAGTAAGTACAATGCGCTCTTTCACTAAACATGAATTAGTACAAGTCTACCACTAGAGTTAGAATAGAGATAAAGGAACTTTACAGAAATTAGTGTGAACTATTGAATGTCTTGTTTCATCATTGGAAGAAAAACCCAAATAGTGAAATAATCAATGACTTCTTTTTTATTTATTGTATTTATTAAGTATGATCTTTTACCCTACAAAACCATCCCAACTTTGCAGATGAACCATCATTAAGCAAAATAAGAGAAGCAAAATCTCTTCATCTGATATTGATATATTCAACAATTATACTAATTTTCACTGAAATATGTTTGACATATAACATTGTATGAATACATGTATTAAATTTATATACAGGTAATATTAGTCAATCAGTTGTAAGCAAATGAATGTTCACAGTGTTACCTTGACTTGTCCTCCGAGCCCTCCCACAAACATCAGTGTCGAGTTGTTTATATCCAGAATGTTAGCTGTTCCTAGGGATTTACTTGTTTTTGGTGGTGGCTTTTGAGTTGCACTCATTTCCTTTACAGTCAACGAACCAATGTTTCCAAACCTAAAGGTCACAAAGAACAGCGAAAAGAACAAAATTGCAAGTCAGCCCACATGTGTACATACATGTTTCATACCCAGCCTCCATCTGCTTCTCCCCATGTCCACTGCAATGGCCCCCAGCTGGTCTCCCTGCTTCTAGTCTTTCCCAACTCTCATCCCTAGTTTCCTCTCCAAAACCTGGTAGAGCAGTCTTCTACCAGGTAGAACAGTCATGGAAAATGGATTGAACTATGTTTGAAACTGTTTACGGCCTTTAATATGACTTCTTTTTATTGATAACAAAGCAAAAGACAAAAATTCCTAACAACACACCATCAGTAATAAACCATAATGTTTCAGAAAAGTAAAAACAAAACAAACAAAAAATAAATAAACTTAAAGCTGCTTAAGAGTTACCTTTGGAGAGAGGCTTGATAAGGAAGAGTTTTGCTTGTGTTGGCTAAGAAAACCCATTCCCCACTTGGATCCTATCCTCTGGCCTCTTCTGCTTGCAGTCCACTGCCAGCCACGGAGGATTCCTACCACGCTGCCTTTACCACCACGTGCTGGGCAGTAAACATTTTATGGGCTGGCTGCCTAGACATCCCTACCTTTCTAAAGGTAACATAAGCTTTTAACATTTTTCTTCTTTTATCGTTGGTTTGGGTAACAATGTTTATTTCTTCTGTAATAAGACAAAACACATCCTATTTCTAAGTGGTCTTTCTCTATAATCTAACTTCCTAGAAGTTTCAGACTATTATATGATGTGAAAACCATCACACACAGCTTTAGATACAGTTTTAGAAGGAGGACTTTTCCCGTTACCTGGTTATGTAGATACTGTGCCATTTGTTGTCATCAATTGGGAAGTCTGGAAATTCCAGCCGAGCTGCCCCGGAGCCCATGTCCCAGAGGAAGGCCACTTTCCCTCGCCGCATCTCCACTGCCAGGAAATCAGGCTGAGTGCAGGGGGGAGTTGGCATGAGTTTACAGGCCAGACTGCTTGCATGACTATTAAGACGCGTTAAAAAATGAGTCCTGCCCCGCTGGGGTGGCTCAGTGTTTGAGTGTCAAACCCTGAACCAGGAGGTCACGGTTCAGTTCCCAGTCAGAGCACATGCCTGGGTTTCACACTCAATCCCCAGTGTGGGGCATGCAGGAGGCAGCCAATCAATGATTCTAATCATTGATCTTTTTCCCTCTCTGAAATCAATAAATATATATTTTAAAACATAAAGAATGAGTTCCTATAGCATTTTTTTTTCTCATAAAAAAAAGCATCAAACAGACTGTCAAATTATAGCAGGAAGATTAAGGAGAGGTGGGATAGATAAGAGATCAATCAAAGGGCTTGTATCTATGGATATAAGCATAACCAATGAACATAGACACTGGGGGGTTTGGGTATGCCTGGGAGGGAGGGGGGGCAATGGGGAGTATGTATACATGTAACACAATAAAAAAAAATAACACCTTGTTTTGTTTTTAATTCCCACCCACAGCTTCCAGGAGCCGAAGCAGAACTCAAAGTATAGAGGATGGTGGCCACCCAGGTCCATTAGCACCCCACCACCCTGCACTGCATGGTCCTCTACACAATGCCTCCCATAAAATTCCCCAGGAAGAGGTGTGTGTGTGTGTGTGTGTGTGTGTGATCACTAGTAGTCTCCAGGGAGGGTGAGGGGTGGCATTGCACTTGTGTATGTGCCCAGTCTGAGAAGGGAATAAATAAATGTGAAATACGCAGTAAGTACCATGAAATCCCACATCAGGAGTTGCACCCTAGCTTCTGAAAAGACATTTCCAGTAATATCTGGGCTTGCCAATATGTTCTGTCTGAACACAGACAAGGCTTCTGACCCATTTCCACCATACAGCCAGCTATGAAAGTTCTTCCATAGGGGATGTGCCCTCTGGGGACCATTGGGATCTTGTGGGGTGGAAGAGCCTGGGTGAAGCATGACAATGGTGAAGGCCTTAGGGTCCAGGCTTCCACTCTGGGCAACACCCTCCAAGGTCGACCTTACAGACCTAATGCTAAACTCAGTGGCAGCAGAGGTCACAGAAGGCAGTACATCGAAGCCACAGCTTGTGATTAAGATTGCAGATGGAGACACTTTTCCTTCCTCAATGTCACTTTCCCTCTCATAGATATTATTTTATGTAATTTGTTTATTTTTAATCTAATGCTACTAGTTTAGCAAAAGGCTTGTTCCCTTAGAAGAATTAGTGATTTCACCAAGACCCTATTGTTTTTTTCACCAAAAAAGTGTCAATTCAGAAAACATGTGCATTCATGAGACTCGTTGCTTTCTGCGAGTGCGTACTCACGCTGGTGCTGCTACCGAGGTAGAAGAGAAGGTTATCGGGTTCGCTCGTCTTAACATTTAGTGTTAATGTGTTATAGTTGGTTGAAGAGATCGGAGGCTGGTAGGCCCGGATACAATCTCTGTCTGCAGACACAGCGACTTTAATCTGCAGAGGGAGAAAAAGTGTCCCAGTCATTTAATGACACATTGGCCGTGTGCCAGGGGTTCCGATGTGCTATTCCTAGGCAGACTTTCACTGTCAGGCAGGTGCCTCTCCTGACAACATCTAGTGCTTGAGAAGTGAGAAATCAGGTAGTGGTGAAGAGGAATTTATTTGGTAAGGTATTTAAATATGAAAAAGTCAGTCTTGGAATTTTAAAAGAGTATGTTATGTAGAAAATTGTCTCTGTCACATGAGATTTAATTCCTTAAAGACCAGGAGCTTATCCAAGTCATCTTAGTCCTGCCACAGAGAGCATATTTGCTGATCACTTGTCGAATAAATGGAGGGATTATCTACTTAGTCTTTCGCAAATATTTATAGAGCAAATATTACACATATTTCTCTAAGTAATTATTTGCATATATAGCTTATATTACCTAAGTCTGTATTAACCAGAGCATCTGGAGCCATCTGCTGGGCTCATTTTATTTGGTGACTGTAACTAAAACTGGTGGAAGTCAGAGCTCATGTAAGCTCATAGCCTTTTTCCAACAGTGAGGTCATTTGTGGGGGAAGGAGTATCAAAAAGCTGGGAACTCCTGTGTCATGGCTAGAAAACTTAGGTGGATAAACATTTAGACCAGAGGTTCCCAGTAGTGTGACAACTGATATCCTCTCAAAGATCTTATTTCCCTGAAACGCCTCCCCTCCAGAGTGCAGTAATGCCACATGCTATGGGTGGGTGGCTGGACCACATCTTCCCCGTGTGTGCTTCTCGGGGTGTCAAGTGTCTCGTGGATTTAGTGACCTGGATGTGTGCAGCGTTTGTTCATATGCAAATGGTTAGGTCAGGCTCCTAGTAGATAAGCCCATACTGCACAAACATTCCGAAGAATACTTGGATTATTAAAATCCACGTTGGTAAAATGATGGAAATGACACCCATATGCCACTGATGAAATGCAGAGTGATGTTAACCCTTAGACAACCATTAGCTCATAGATATGAATCAATAAATCTAAGCTACAACTACAAATCTCCATGAACACATGAATATCTTGCTAGCAATAGATTGAAACATGTATGAAAGCAGAAATTATTTTTAAATAAGACTAATTAAATATGCTTAAGACACTGCTGTGAGGAATCTGGTATTATTCAGAGCTGGTCAGTAGACAGTCTAGGGACAGTGAGACAGAAAGCTATTTCTACAGGAGTTACGGAACGTGGAGTTACAGGGAGTCGCAGCTAGGGGGTCACTGGCTGCCACTGGTAGCAATAGGCCCCCCACTCACCGAAGCTGCTTGTTTGCGGGCCTGACTGATCAGCAGTTTAATTTCTGACAGGTTTCTGCTCAGGTTCTCTTCTAGTATCTTCAAAGGCTTCAACCGATCAAACAAAAGGTTGGCTTGTGTTTCCACATCTTTAACTTTTCTCCCAGCTAACAGACCTAACAAATACAAGGTAGCAAGAAAGTTGAGGTTGGGGTGAAGGACACCGAGAAATGAACTGGCCATTACTAAAGCACTTGATAAAACAGAATATCTTAATTATCAAATCCTTGACATTTTGGTACATATGTGGAAAATGCAATAGCACCGTGCATTACCGTAGGCCCTTCTCTTTTTTTTATAAACGGAAATCCTGATGTTAGTGTATTTTCATTTTTTTTAGAAATGCTGTTTGTGAACAAGGCACCATTGTGCACTTGGCAAGCTCAAAATTGCACAATGCAGACTTTCCTAATGGGAAGGGAGACTGCGACATACTGGTCATTGAGGAGTCCCGGAGAAGTTCGTTTGCTTCTTGTAAGGTGGCATTGACCTTGGACAGCTCTGTTGATGTGTTCAGCAGCTTCTGACTCAGTCCCACAACGTTCTTTAGCGTGCTCACAGCACTCTGATTGGCAGATATGGCCAGCCCTTTGATTTTGGTCCCTTTGTCTCTGACACCTGAAATAAATTCATATGCAAGCATGCACATCATAAAACGGGGTTTGTTGTGTTTAATGGCAATATTAAGGTGGCTTGTCATATGTGCTACTGCTGCCTTTTAGGGATAAATGAAATAATTTTGGTAAAAGCTTTCTATTGAAATGTGATTTCAATACACATTAGGCAACAAAAGCAGCTGCTAATGGCCATGCTCAGGCTCTCACGTAAGAAACTAAACTGCTTTATTTGGTCTCTTTTCTGTCATTCCCTTCTCATATCCATTCAATACCTCTTCAAATCATCCCATGTCTGCATAAGAAGGTTTGGGAATTTAAATGTGTAGGTGGCATGGGATGTGTCTCAGGCTAAAGGAAGTGGTGTTTTCAACCGGCTGCTAGATATAACACCAGAATACAGACTAAATGGGCACTTAAAATAAATTGGAATTTCGTTTTTCTAGAAAAATCTGGGTGATAATTATTTTTTAAAGGCACTAGTATTCATTTTAAAAGTGTAAATCACAATCACCAATGGGACAAACATTAATACTAGGAGAAGCTGGATAAAGAATATACTGGTATTCTTTTTACAACTTTTCAGCAAGTTTGAAATTACTTTCAAACAAAAAGTTATTTTTAAGTATTTAATCAACAAATGCCATGTGTCCTCAGAAAGAGAGAGAAACAAACATGCACATCAGAAAATGCCCTGTTGATTTCAGGTAAGAAGTTCAGAGTGCCCAAGCCCAGCTTCCCAACGTGATTTGTGTGCTTATCAGGGGAACGAGCAGATGGAAATTTAGAGGTATTTGGGCAACTTGCAAGACTTAAAAAAAAAAAATCTTATTAAGAAAAAAAGAGAAGGTTGGAGAATGTAAAAAGTGTACATACAGCACAATTCCTTTGTACTACACTTTGTAAAAGTTATCTTATTTAAAATTTTAATGAATATTGCACTTGTAAACCCTCAATATTAAAGTGATTTATTTTAGAATGCTTCATTGCCTCATGAAGAAGATTACCAAGCAAGACTTGTAAAATTTCCTACATTTATAACGAAAGCAGAAACATTCCTGCTCCTTTACTTGCTGACATTTTTGAATGCCACTTCTCTTAGTTAAGGCATGTGACAAGCGCATTGTAAAAGCCAGCAATCAGTACGGTAGCATAAAATCTCTAGTGCTTTTATTTTTTGGTATAATTCTGATATTTCAGTTCAAGTATTCTGAATTTATTAAAGAATAGTGATCTTCGCTTCCAAATCATATTCCTCTGCAAGCAAGAACCATCAATCCTGGGCTCATTTCCAGCAAGGGCTCTTCATCAAACCGGAGGCAGAACCTCCTCATATTCATGGGTAATGGCTTTGCAATGAGAAGACATTAATTAAATCAAGAACCCCCTTCCCACTTACCTTCAGGAATTGCTCTAAGTATTAAGAGTGATTCATTGGTCTGCCTGGTAATCTTATCAGCATTTTCTTGAAATGTCTTTGCCGTATTTTTCAGTTCTCCCAGTTCCAATGTGATACCTATTTAAAGGGGAAAAGTGTTTCTTTTTAAGCTGGCCTAATAAAAAGCTGCCTACGCAAGTTTCCTTCATCACTTTGACCCATCTACGGATTGACAGCTTTCTACAGAGACCCTCCCCCATCTTGAAAGCTTCTCCAGGAAGACTTTGAGCCCCTGATTGTATAAATTGTGATTTTCACCTTGCTTGATCATTTTCTCTAGTTTGCTTGTTGCTCTTCTCACTAATATTTCTTCTTAAATTACATGTCTAACTTAATTAGAGCTTACCTTGAGGTGTTTCAATCACTCAGTTTTAAAATTGGACTCATCAATTCCCTACCTATATCTAAGTTGTGGCCACCTTTCTCCTCTAGGTTGTAAAACCCCAAACTGGGCTCCTGACTGGTAAATTCCCTCCCCATCTTCCACCTGCTTCCCCAGCCAGGGCCCCTCTGCTTCTTGCTCCCTTCTGACCTCCCTCTCCCATTCCCCCCGCGCCCCCCCCCCCAACCCCCGCCCAGCAAGTGCTCAACTCAACCTCCTCTAAGTCTGATCAAAGCTGTTGGATCAAAGCTTCACTTTCAGCATTTCTGTTCATAATACACAATCACACTGGATTCTGAGCACATGTTAAAAAATGAATTATTGATGAAAATCCTTGATGAACATGATGATTCTGCCTAAACTTTAATTGCAGATCGGTCACTATTTCATGGTCTATGAAGTACCTTTACTTGTATAAACTGAAACTATACATAAGCCCATCAACATGGATGCTAGAGCTGGTGTTTAATGCTTTATGATTGAGAACTGTGTACTTCCTGTATGGTGAGATGAGAATCAATTTTAAATGGCATGAATCACAGAGAAACAAAAAAGATATGCACATATCCACACATGTACAGGAGACACACAATATAGGACATGGATGTAGTCTAAAAGGGGTGTGATCTGTTTATAGACCACTGCTTACCTATAGGAAAAGACTATATATACTATCTTATATAAAGCTTGCATGTTTCTCTTACTCAACAAATTTCCGGTGCCATTTTATTATGGATATACCAATTTGTTATTAGATAGCTCCTATATATACAAATCATTGCTTACTGAAACTCTTAAGAAAAGTGAAACTGCAGGTATTTTCTGAAAAGAAAAAAAAAAACTGACCTTGATGCTTTCTGCTCAGGCTCCTGCTTTCTTTTAAGAATTTGGAGCTGCGCTGGAGAGCTGCTTTCCCATCAGACTCCAGGGTTTCTGGGGACTAGAAAACAGAACAATTTACAACGTGGTGACTGGAGGCCAGGGTGGGATCCTGATGGGGATGTGAAGGCCACTCCATCAGAACAGCCTCCCATCTCTTTCCAAACAGGGAAGTCAACTAGATAACAGGCAGGGAGAGTTTACTTGTCCTAATGCATGTTTAACATACATCCTAATTTATGGGAGAAGAGAAAGAACACAAGCCATCTTTAAATATACAAAGATAAAAAACACCCATCAAATAAATATCTTCATCACAGGTAAGAAGATATGCTTCAAAAATTGGCAGTTACAAAATAGTCACAGAGATGTATATAATACAGCATAGGGAACATAGTCAATAATATTGTAATAAGTAAGTATTGTGCCAGTTGGGTATTAGACTTATTGGAGGGATCATTTCAAAAGCTATATAAATATCTAACCATTATACTGTACATCTGAAACTAATATAATATTGAATTTTTTTAATTAAAAAGATGCCTTGTGCAGATATCAAGAAGCATTAGAATTTTTGCAATGAGAAATGGTGAGATTTTCCTCATCTTTACCTCACTTAGTCCCTAGTCTTTATAAAGAAGTATTTATGACTTTAAGAGTTAAAACATACCACATGATAGCAGAAACCATAAACAGATCCCAGCAGAAAGCAGTGTTGACAAGCATACAGTTAAGCCACTAAGTCTCTGCTCAAGCCTCATCAGGAACCATCTCCCAGTGTCTAAAAGAGGAAGGCGTCCATTGAAGCCCACGCAGCTCTCTTACCAGGCTTGCCTCAGTCACAGTCCTGAGAGCATCCTTTGCCAGTTTTTCTGATTCTTCAATCAGGCTCCAAATGTTGGAATGGATGTGGGTTGCGCTGGTTGCATTCAGGGACACAAATCTAACATTTCCAAGGCCACTATGAAATCAGCATATTTATACAGGTGTTACGATAAACTAAAATTGGACTTCCCCACTATTCTTAAAAGCCTCCTACTTTCTTTCCCATTAGAGCAGTACAGTACCATCAACAAGGAATAACACCCTCTGACTCCAAAAAGGAATCTTAAGAAGCAGTGACAACACTGTCACAACAACACTAAGAATGACTGTTTAATTAATCCAAGAAGAGATGACGGCTGTTTCCCATCTTTTAACCATTCATCTGTTTCTTCCAGCTGCCCTCTTTTGATCTCTTTTCAAACCCCCACATGTGTCTGGAGTGCCACTGAGTGTTTGCATTTATTGTAATCTCTGCTGCTTGGCAATTGCTAATTTTCATAAAGCTTTCCTAAGCATATGTAAAGCTGAGTCTTACTTCAAAAAGGATACACCAATCTGATGAAGTTCACTAGAGGTCTTGGAGGAAGATCAGATAGTCTTTCATTTATCTGAGCTTCACTCTCACAAGTGGACAAACCACTTAGGAACTTGCCAACTGGTCATTGCGGAGAGCGGCTCCCAGGTGGCTAAGACTGAGTGATGCAGGCGCCTTAGGTGCAGCAAGTAACAAAGCTTGATCAGGTGCACGTAACTGAGTAGATTCGAAACCCATGAGAATGTTGTAAACATCTTGACCAAGCCTCTATTTTGCCTCACGGAATCTGGCTATAAAATAAAGACTCCGCTTGCAGTCCATGATGCTGCCTCTCCATCAGAGAGGGCAGTGTCCCACCGAGACCCAACTTTATTCTCTTGTCAGTCTTTTCTTAATCCTTCACTGCCCCCTCAGGCTCACCGAACCTGGCTGTGCTGGTGCGGCACCTGTAATAATGCAATTTCATCCAGGCACTCTATCTTGAAAATAAAATTTGACAATCGATATTTTTGCCTGGTGTGTAACTCACTTCATTTTCTTCCCAAGGTTATGGAGTGATTCCCAAACCAGACATCAGCAGTTATTACTTGTTACTACTTGATTGGCAAAATTTGGTGATTTATAAGTAAAAGATAATAATGTTAACTTTATATATCATACCAATTGCTTTTACCGCAGATACTAAGTAATAAATGTTTTGTTCTAGCTATGTACGTAGTCAGAATTATGTCTTCTCTTTTGGGAAATGATGAAAGATGAAAAGAGAGACACTGAGTATCTAATTCCATTTTCTATTACTGATTCCTGTGGCATCTGTAGGCAGTAGTGCTCAATGCAGCACATAAGTTATGCAACATTCTCTTATGTAGTTTTTTTTTTTATTGTCTTCATTGTGTGATCTAATATTTTAGGACAGTTTCCTCAAACTGGAAATATATTTATTTTTCCCCTTCCACAAAACATACCAACACACAATCCCAGTGTGTCCAGACTTTTTCCATCCATAATTTATAACAAATTTTAAATAAATAAATTTTAACTCAGACTATGGTGTAAATAACTGATAGGCCTAAAACACTGGTTCCTTCATTTACCACCTGGGGATATTTTTAGCTCACAACCCAGATGAATTAAGTCACAATCTTTGAGTGGGGGCTGGGAGGACTAGGTTGGAAAAAAGCATAAGTTTGTTTTCAAATCCTCGTCTAAGGATGTTCTTATTCATTTTAGAGAGAGAGGAGCAGGTAAAGAGAGAGAAAGAGAAGAAATGAGGGGGTAGAAATATCAATGTGGTAGAATCATCCATCAGTTGCCTCCATTGGGTATTGTTGGTATATGGGATGAGCCATCCAGCCAAGGTAAGACAACATTGTCATGGGTTTCGAATCAGTATTTTTGAAGTTTCCTGGATTATTCTGATGTCCCCTGGATTATTCAGACAAGTTTGGGAACCACTGGCCTAACACTGTATGTCTCACTTAACAACAATTTTCACAAGTGAGGAAATATCCCCAAAAATGTAATTTAAGTTATGGTAATGCGTTAGGCAGTAGAAAATAATCAGGGGTGATATAAGACTTCTCCAGGTCCAGGGTGGGCAACCACAGCCTCCATCACTGCAGAAAACCAAAGGATAAGCTCCAAAAAGTAAGAGATGTGAAGAAGTTCATATCTTTGTTCTGTCCACATGTAATGAACAAAGCCCTGAGCGCTTAGTACATGTGGAACATGGTCTTGACGGCTTGATATTGTGGCATTAAATTTTCTTTAACACCTATTGGGTTCAGTTTGCATTTCTCCATCAGACCTTCATGCCAATCGATGGTCAAATATGTTATCAAAAATGGGAGGGAATCCCCCGCCCCAGGTAAACAAAACAGGAACCTTCATTTTTAGACAAAAGAGGAAGAGTGACTTAACATTGTGATCAAAATAGTCATCCTTATTCTCTTTGATCAATGGATTACAACCTCTGGAATTGCTGCAAAATGTGGTCTCACCTGTCGAGAGCCCCTGCTAGTTCCTGGAGCTCAGCTGCATGACCCTCAGCTCTGTAGACAAGGTCAAGCGCTCTTCGTTTGGACATCTGCATGACCAGGTCATCCACGTGGTGCCTGATTTTGGCAGTCCACAAAAGCAGCTCATCCCGGTGATGCTCCAATTGCTATACAGATAAATCGATATGGTGAATATCCTGTACAGGCAGCTATTCAGCCATGTGTATGTGCATTTTTATGATTTGGAAACTATATTGTGGCTGTGCTGAGTAGAAACTTACTGCTAGCGCATTTCGTGCAGCCTTTGCACGTGCTGTGGCAACATCCAGCAATCTTCTTCCTTTGGCGATTAGCACTGAGGTCAAGTTTTGTTCTTCCTGAACACGCAGCTTTTTATCCTGTAACAAAAATCACCTTTAAGGATGCTTCACCAGCAAGTCAGCTTCCAAACTCCGGTGCCTGACACTATGTGGTGAAGTAGTGCTAGGGGCCCCTTTTTTACAAACCTGAAATTTGTATTATTTACACGGGAGAATTTGATTATTAGCTTTAACTGAGGTAAGAGCTGTTAAGACTCACATTGAACTCTCGCAGGCTGGCCTTGACAGTGAGCAGGAGGCGGCTGCTTTCCTGCGTCTTCGCCTCTGCTTTCCTCACCAGGTCTTCTGCTGCCTGCAGTTCACTGTTGTGTTTTGAAAGGAGGCTGCTTGCTGCTTCTTGTATTACCTTCAATTCTTCCTGTGGCTTCTGGTAATTTTTCTGAATTTTTGACAATAAATCTTCAGCAGCCCTGACAAATATAGATGGTTCACATAGTAATTCAATGAGTGACAAAGCCCCTGTCACTGAAATGATAGCAGAGAGGTTTTTACACTTTCACGCCTCGTATAGTGTGCAGTAAAGAGTAACAGTGGGCAGAAGGCTGTCCTTTAAAAGGCCTGCTTGCAAGGTCTGTAAAATATGCCCATTGTTCTCTATCTGATTTCAGTGGCTTACTGCTTCCACTGTCCGTGCAAACTATGTGGTTTATGCTGAACACCTGCTTTCCCTTCTGGGACTGTAGAATTTGGGCACATGCTGAGCAGAGGGTGCCCATGAGATTCCCCCCAGTAAAAACCACAGATGCTGAAGCTCTAGTGGGCTTCCTGGGGCAAAAACATCATCAACTGCTGCTGCATTTTCATAGCTGAGGGAAGAGTACGCTCTGTGCCCCCTCAAGAAAAGGAAGCCTTCATTTTCCCCAACCCAGTTGTCCATCCTTAGTAGGTTGACATAGGCATATGGGTCATGATTACAACTCTATGCTGAGTCCTGAGAGTCCTGGTGAAACAATGTGATGGTGCTCTCGGGGACCCTGACACGGGCATGATAAGCAACTGATTTGTGTGCTAAATATACCTAACAATAGGATTGCCATACTTAGCACAAATTACCAATTTTCTAAAGATTATCATTAAAAAGCTGATAAATTCCTACAATAATACACAAAATTTGAAATAGCATAAGAATAGGGATTATCTATAGAAAATAAGAAAGTGGGAATCAGAGAACACATTTTAAACTTTAATATTTTAAATAAAAAGTCTTTTTAATAATAATTTAACAAAGAGAGAGAGACCAGCAATCACATGAATAACTCTGTTCTAAATAAACACACAAGACCAACAATAATAAAGAGTGGCCATAGGGCCTCGCAGGCGAGGAGTAGGGGACACTACGGGTCCCAGGGGAGGAGAGGGTCCCTGCCTTCTCCCCTTCCTCTCAAATGCTCTTCAGAAAAAGGGGTTTTCATAATCAAACTATGATATCCTAGTGGGCAAAAAAATCTCTATTATTCTCCTTTGTGTCCCCAAGTCCTAGCACAGTATCTGCCATTGGGGGCTCATTCTGTTGAATGAACGAGTGAGCTGACTGTGGAAGAGTAATGATGGGAAAGGGCAGTCCCACAAATGACTCCCATGGATCTCCAGAGAATCTCATTTCTAATAAGTGTCCATCAACTCTTAAGTGTTGCCATGGGAGGTAGCAACTGAGAGCCCAGGATAATTTGGAAATGGATGGGTAGGGGGGCTTTGGTTAGTGGGAAGGGGGTGGGGCTGGAATCAAATATATGACATTTTTACTTCATCTGGGAGGCAGCGGGGAATTAATGAAGAGTAGGAAGTAGAGAATACACAGCTGAGCCACCTTAAGAATGGATGGGTCCTGGGAAGAGGAGCATAGAGGTGTCAGCCTCTTTCCCACCAGTGCTTCCTTCTGCCATGCATGTCAGGTGAGGGAAGATGTGGGCAAAAGGTCAGGGTCAAGAAAACATGATTAATCTAGTATAAATGTAGCAGCATCGTCTCTGACTTAATGGCCTAATTCCACCCATTGTCCTTAGGGGACTGGGTCTCAGATGTACTTTCTTCTGTTTGGGGTTGGAAAACAACAGGGTTCACAATCACACAAACTTAGGTTTGTGGTCAGGGTCCAGATTATCCTAGAGTTTGAACAGCGGGCAAGTTACTTGTCCTCTCTGAGTCTCAATCTCCCCAGCTGGATTCTCCCCTTCCCCACGAGGTGGCAAAGAAGATCACAGGACAGAACATGAAATGAGAAGCTTGCACCCTCCTGCATGGAGGAGGGATTCCACAGAAGGAGTCCCTTCCCACCTCCTGGGCTCTGGCCTCCTCCAATCTCCCTGCAGGGCATTTAATTCCCAGTTCTCTCTAGTTCTCCATATCCCATCAAATGCCTAAAATCATTCTATATAATAAAAGCCTAATATGCTAAGTGTCCAGTCATCCAGTTGTCTGTTCAATCAAAGTATAATATGCTAATGATATGCTAAGGCCACTCAACCATTTGCTATGCTGTGCACTGACACTCAGGGGGCAGACATGCTGACTGGTAGGTTAGCTTGCTGCTGGGGTGCTATTGATCAGGACTGAGAGAGATGGGCCAGACATACCCTGGAGTCCTCCTGCAGTCTTTCCCTAGTTGGCCAACCAACACCCCACATTCCTCCTCTATCCCAATTGTACACGGGTGGGATTCCTTGGTCTGGCCTGCACCTTCTTGCAATCTGGGACCCCTCAGGGGATGTCAGAGAGCTGGTTTTGCCCAATCCCGAAGGACCTTACTGTTGCATGAATTTCTGCACCAGGCTTTTAGTAATCAATAATGAAAAAGGTATAAGCTTAACTTTCCAGTATGTTGCCAGTAGAAGTGTACATTGTTTTAAATAATCTTTTAGGAAATAATTTGGAAATGCAAGTCAGGAATGACCAACATGCAAATTCTTTGGCTAAATGATTTCACTTCTTAATATCCACCCTAGTAATATAATAATGTGAAATAGAGGAAAATATTTTTGTCTATATCCATCACAACATTATTTAAAATAGAAAAATAAATTAAAATAGTTTAAAAGTCACAGTGTAGAGAATGGACTATTGTGTAACTATTTAAGCCAATATTTAAGATATTTATCACAACCCTGGAAAAAAAGACAGCTTGTGCTATATTACATCAAGTAATAACTTGATGTAATATTAAGAAACATGCCTGAAAGGAAATTACAAGCTCCAAGTGACCATGCCTAACAATCCTTTGTGATCTGTCATTTCACACTGAGGTTTTCAATTAGAGTTTGCATAGCTAAGCTGAATTATTTTGGCATAATGTCCATCTATCTTAGAGTTTACAGCACAGGTAGAAGCCACTGACTGACTTTCTTTCATGACAACTGATTGCATTATATTTGATCTTCAATAAATACAGTATAATGTTGCTGAAGAGACAGAGAGAAACAAAACCTATTGTATACTAGCACAAACATAGAGATATTGGCAGTGATTACAATTTTCTCTATTTGGAGGGCCAGGCGGGTCTCTTCATTTACATGACAATAGGGTTCCTCTCTTTTGTGACATTTCACCTACAGTGAGAGCTAGCCTTCTTTTGCCTCCTCCCACATGCCTTTTCCCCCTCAGTACTGAAGTTCTTCCCTCTAATAGGTTGTGTCATGAAAGGCAGTATTTAGGGACTTACTTCAGTTCAAGAGTAGCATTTTGGTGCAACTGCATAAAATGCTTTTTCTGTAAGGTTTCTAGCAAAAATGTCATGTTCTTTTGCATATTCTGAAGAGTGGAACTGGGTAGCTGGAAATCTTCATCCAAGGTCTGATTTAGAGTTGTTGCTTTCTCAATAATTTCTATGGAGAAAATTCATCAGTCATTTAATAAGTCTCTCAAAAGTGGACAGCTCTAAAGTTGAAGAACTCAGACCTTTCTTCAGTGATGCTACTCTGTTCTAGCTGAGCTGGTTGAGCCTTGAATTTAGCTACTCTTCTTATTAAGCATATTATTTACTCTAATAATTTTCTTATCTTTTGCCCTATAAAGTCTGATTTGCATTTGATTCTGTACTTCTTATATCCTTACGCAATAATCCAAAAAGAAAAGCAAGAATTTATTTCTTGTGGCTAGAAAACTGGAAAAAAGCAACCTAAAAGCCAGATCAGATGGGACATCCCAATTGAGTAGTGAGTAAATTACTCTAATAGTGTGCCTGCGCTTTGGGACCACACTGAAGCTCCACATCACATCGGCTCCTCTTATGGGCAAGGCAATGGTTGCCTTGATATCCATTTTCTGTGGCCAAGAGGCCTGCAGTGACCTTAAACTGACACTTGGCCCCTCATACAAGCATGTGCCCTAAACAATGGACACAGGGTCAGAAGCTAATATAAATTCCTATGGTGATAGCCCTTGTGATCAATAATCTCCTCTGCTTCCTAGAGCCCTCCCCTGTGTGCCCCAAGAATAAGACCCCTGTCGAGTTTACCAAAGTCTGCTTTTTTTGGTTTGGTCCTTAGCTCAAGAACCCCAAAGCACTATACCCATAGAACCACATAAAGCAGGTGCCCAGGTACTGTCTCTCTGTCAGCATCCCTACCTTGACTTCTCCATGTGGCCCCGTGAGGCATGCTGGGTACTTTCTCCAGGACCTGTGAGTAAAAACTTCTCTATTTCATTTTCCCCCATGGTCTATTGTTGGACCTCGCTCGGCTCACCATCTGGCACCTTGTGCACCACTTAACAAGTCTTAATTTGGGAAATTCGTAACGGATGGGAAGGCACCATATTTATTTGATACTTAGGACATAAGTGTAGCGCATCATATTGGAAATAAAGATGGAAACATCATTTTTTAAAAAGATAAAACTCTCAATGAAAGACCATCTGGACACATCAGAATCCCCAGTCCTTGCCTCTAGCAGTTGAGTGCAAGTAACACACATCTATTCATATGCTGTATAGAGTGAATGAGACTTTTCCTTCCAAATAAGCATAGACTCCCCAAGCTAGACACTGACCACACTACCTTGAATGCTTATCTTCAACTTCTCAGTAAATGTCATGAGATCTTGACTCTTGTTGAGGATTCTTTCAGTCGCCCTGGCCACATGTTGGCTACTTGTTAACATTCTAGTGAGCTGATAGAAAAAGAAAGGTCTCAGGTTAGTTTGACTTGAATAATACAAAGCTTTGCTCTTCAAGTTGTCTCTTTAATAACAAAATATATTCCAGAATATAAATATTTACACTACTGTATAAACCAAGGTTAATATTTTGGGATTAGAAATTAAATGGTTAATGAAATAATTTACAGGTACCTTTGTATGAGAAAAGATGACATATTTTCAAAGTTAGCCTAAGTGTTTATTATAATACAGATTCTCCCAGAGTCTCTACTATGAAGATTTGATATTCATTTTATGACCCAAATATACAGAACATAGAAAGAAAAATCTTAGCCAGTTTTTATTGACCATGAGAACTTAGTCAAGGAGTTAAGAACATGGAGTCAGATAAACCAGGTTTTAGGCACAATTCTGCCAACCTGGAGGCCTAGACTGTAACATCTTCTAGCCTCATCGATAACCTGGAGTAATAACAGCCCTTTCCTTGTGGAATTTATGAAGATGAAACTTGATGATGTATGTAAAGCTAACAGCCCAGGGGCTGAGATTTAGTTGTCCTCAGCTGCTGTTTTTTATTAGGGATGTCATAATTTGTAAAAGGAAAGTTTGTCTGTAATTTCCAGGAATATAAAGTAACTCAGGCTAGGTCTAAACATGTTTTATAGTCAAAATCCAAAGAGAATCTTCTTTAATGAATAGAGAGAATTTATTTAACCAGCTTGTCATTTCCTACCAAATGTTTACTCAGTGAGGTACGTAGAGCCCACACTTAAGCCTTAAACTTATCCCAAATCATTACTAATTTTAAGTTAATAGGAGCCAAGCTAACAATTTTAGAGTGCACACCATTGTGTATGTGTGTAGATGTTGAGAGACAAAGAGTAGATACATCTATGAATAGATACACTGTTATATACATATCTAACTACACACATGCATATGCATGTGTGCATGAAATTTGTAAGTGAAAACTATAAATATGGCAATAAACCCCTCCTCCCTCGCCATCTGTGAATGAGGAAATTCCATTCATCTGACATAGGATAAACAGACTAAATTCCCTGCTAACTTTAGAGCAAGGAATTGCCATTCAAAGTCAGAAAATCAGAAGCACATGACCTAAAGCCCAAACGTTGTACAAACACCACACAACTAGCACATGGCTATGCTGGCTCTGCCCATTAAATTGCCGTGAGTGGTCCTGGTGTTGGGGAAGTTCCTCTGAGCACTGAGGTCACCACGTGCTTAGTTAATGCAGCCAATTTAGGAGAAGGAAGAAACCTCAGTGATCTTTCAATCCCACCCACCCCTTGATTCACAGGAGAAAATGATGGTCAACTGGAAAGGTGACTGCCCAACGGCTCCGTCAGCAGAGGTGACAATAGAAATTAAGCCAGGAGCCTTTCCCACTAACACATTTCTGTCAAGGTTAAAACCAATTTGATCATACAGTCCCTGGAGCACAGCTCCTGAGAGGCAGAGGCTGCCCTGACCTAACTGGAACCTTCGAGACCACCCCGATGCAATTGCTCACAAATGCTGGGTGGGAAGTAAGCTCTTTGTGTGAAGAATTTACCTCCCTTTGCAGGTCATCTGTTTGTTTTGCCACACCTTCAAGTTGAAGTTTTACCATTTCCTGTTGTGTATTTCCTTTTAATAAAGACTCCTACAAAGAATAAGAGAATAAATCACAATGCTTTAAAATAAATGTTCTGATTTACTGGTTACCAACTATTTTGTTCACAGAAAAAAATTCTTCTTTCCTTGAAATTGCATCTACCTAATAAAAGAGTAACATACTAATGGACAGTATCTTCATGACACCTACCAGCCAATCAGGAGTGAGTATGCAAATCAACCCAACAAAGACAGCAGGTTGATTTGCACATGCAGGCTCCAAGCGGTGTGGGATGGGATAGGATTCCTGCCTTTTTGCCATGGCGATGATGCAGGTGTTCTACACCAGCCTAGCTGCTCTGGGCAGTGTGGGAAGGCAGAAAGGTGGCTCTGGGCCAGAGCAGAAAGGCTGCTCCAGCCAGAGCGAAGGTGGTACTGGCAGTCAGGGGAATGAAGGCCAATTCTTGCACAAATATTCATATGTGCATCAGGCCACTAATTAAAAAATAAAATGAATCACATTTGCTTAAGTTTTGATTATAGCAACATGCTCCCATCTGCCACATTTTGCATTATATTCCTCATACATGCCTGGCCAGTGTGGCTCAGTCATTGACTGTTGATCTATGAACCAGAAGATTATGGTTCAATTCTCCAGAAGATCACAGTTCAATTCTTGGTCAGAGTACATGCCAGGGTTATGGGCTCAATCCCCAGTGTGAGGCAGACAGGAGGCAGTCAATCAATGATTCTCTTTCTCCCTTCCTCTCTGAAATCAATAATATATATATCATAAACGAGAGGCCCAGTGCATGAAATTCATGCACTGGGGGGTGGAGAGGGGTCTCTTAGGCAGCCTGCACCCTCTAACAGTCCGGGACCCCTTGCTCCTTACCACCTGCCTGCAGCTGCTGTGCTCCTCAGCTGTGAGCCTGGCTTCTGTGGGAGTGCACTAACCACCAGGGGACAGCTCTGGCACTGAGCATCTGCCCCCTGGTTGTCAGTGCACATCATAGTGACCAGTTATTCCATGGTTTGGTTTATTTGCATATCAAGGTTTTATTATATAGGATTCCCCATGCATATATATTATATTATATTATATTATATTATATTATATATTCCCATTCTTATATAAATTTAAATTACATTGTGTTGTGCAGAATCTGTTACTCCTGCTATTCTTAGGTAAGCCTGGCTTAATTTCATTAGTCACCTCAATTTTAACCATAATTGCTAACACTTTAAAAATTTCACTTTAAAAACTTATTAGGCTTAAAGAAAAAAACGTATTAGGCTAAAATATGAAAGTATTAAGTAAGTCTTCATAATCACTAACAATTAGTGCTTAATTTATGCCAACAGTCTTCTAATGTTTTACTTTCATGATTGTATTTAAACCTTATAGCAACCCTATAAAAAAGCTATATTATTACTTGGGGGGGGGTGTAATTAAGTGACTTGGCCAAGGTTACTGTGTAGATAACAATGAAAACAGTAAACAGTTAAGTTTACATTTGTAATCTACTGCATAATTTAATAAACATAAAGTTATTTAAAGGAATTGTAAGTGATTTAAATGGGAGCAAATCATTCAAAAAGAGTTAAAATTGACACATTCATAGATAGAAGGTAGGCTGACAGCTGTTGGTAGGGACTGGGGTTGGATGACGGAACTGAGAAAATAAAAGAGAAAAAATTCATGAACATTGACAATGGTGTGGTGATTTCTGGAGGAGAGGGGGTGGGGAAGGTAAAGGAAAGTGTAGGGCAATAAATGATGAACATACAATGTACAGATGATGTGTTGTGGACTTGTGCACCTGAAACCTGTGTAATTTTGTTAACCAGTGTCACCACAATAAAGTCAATAAAAAGAAAAAAATATTTAAGATAAGAATTTATCTCAAATTCTTGAGATAAGTTCATATAAATATAGTTATATGCCTGGGGTCACTACTGAGAAAAAAATATAGTATTTGTAGATAGTGTCTATAGTAAATTGAAAAGAAATTTCATATTTCCCATTTTTTCATTTTAAAAATAAACACAAACACACACACAGCCACACACACAGCCACACTTGCCTAAGAAAATGTCTAGTCTAAGAAAAACTTTTAACTAAAAAGGACAGTCAGGAATGACTATCCTTGATATAGTGAATTAATTATCTCAAATTTTAATGTATAGGTTTTAAGGAAAATTAAGAATTATATATTTTTCCTGTCAGCTGATTTCTCAACAGAAACAATGCAGGCCAGATGGGAATGGCAAGAAATATTCAACGTGATGAATAGCAAGAACCTACAACCAAGAATACTCTATCCAGCAAAGCTATCATTCAGAATTGAAGGGCAGATAAAGAGCTTCACAGATAAGAAAAAGCTAAAGGAGTTCATCAACTCCAAACCAGTATTATATGAAATGCTGAAAGGTACTCTTTTAGAAGAGGAAGAAGAA